>ML791099.1:248536-285382 GCA_009831015.1 Picea engelmannii | reverse complement strand
TGGTCTGGTTTCTGAGTTGATGCGCTGCCGTTTGGAGTCTTCCTCCATTTGATCACCCTCTAGAACAAACCGTGACATTAAATCTGATGGGCTTCGGGCTCTGCTCCTGCTAGCAATCCAGGAGTGACTTCCAAAAGCCAACACTATGCATTTAGGGAATATAATAATATCATATTTACTTGAGCAAGGTTGCAGGAATGACATGAATGAAAAAGTGTTTACTGTTTTCTATGCAAGTGGTATACCATTCAATGTTCTCCTCACCCTATTGGCATGAAATGGTACACACCATCAATGGTGCCCATGGGGTACAATATAGTATACAATTAATTTAGGTTTAGTTAGGCTAAGTAAGGGTAGGCTAAGTAAGGGTTAGGTTTATTGACTTGTTTACTCTATTTTGCATGGTACTACTTAATTGGACTATTTTCATATCTATTCAGATATTTTCTTCAAAACATTTTATTTTATAGTGTGAAGTTAGTTAGTGATTATAACTTACAAATTCAAATACTCAATACAATAAAAACACAATCACATAAAGATTACCTCAGAGAACCCAATGTGGGAAAATTATAGGTCAAAATGGATTGTTTAATTATTTTAATTCTTAGGACAATTACATATTGAAAAGTGATCAATTTGAGCTTCTATACTTGTGCCAATGACCTAGAGGCTACAATAGTGAATATATCCTCTACTCAACTACTTTCTTCTCCACAACCAATGTCAAAACTACCACTCATGTTGATCTCTTCAATTTGATCCCTCTACAAGTGCATCTTGGAAATTTCCATGCGTCAAAATCTCTAGACCAATAAGTGGATAGGAAAATCCCAAATGTTGAATCATCACTTGCCATCATCATCTCTTGTTTTTTTTATTCCACCCCTCAAGAATACCAAGAGCCATTTATTAACATTTTGTTCAAGGGCCATCTCATTTGGTGTTTAAAGACAAAATGTCGATTCCCTTGTAGCTACCCTTATTAATTGTAAGTTATATGTTACTATGGACCAATCTCTTATTAAATATGTACATAGTGCTCCTTAAATCCACTTAGGGTTGTGAAAGGCTATAAAGTTCCCAAAAATAAAACCATTAAATTTTATCTTATGATGTAGACAAAGTAAACTCAAAACTAGAAAAAACCCAACATACATCAACCATAACATTGATGGACTAAAGATAATTTTTTTATCGTCATGTTCTAATGTAACACAAAAAACATCAAATAAAAAAGGTATGTGTATTAAATCCCAACTCCCTAAAAAATAATTCGGGACCAAACATCATGTCCGAAAGAATTTAACAAAGTGACATAGACATTACGAAAAAGGGGAAAGGTGAGAGATGAGAGAGGGGAAAGAAAAAAATACTCAATTGAGATAGATTTCAATGACAAAAGGATGCCACCAAAGAAATAGAACCAATATTTATGAAAACAAGTGTTAGTGAAATTATTAAATTACTATATCACTAATATGTAGCTAAACAATGAGCATAACATAATTTCAAATAGTTAGAAAACTAAAAAACAAATGCATGACATGATTATGCAATGATGATATAATCAATGTGAAAAATAACTTTACGATCACCCTATTTATGTAGCATGTTGGACCTCATATTTATAAAAATTGTTTTGAGTTACATTAAATATTCATTACATTCATAAACCTACTAAGAATGTGTGAAGTAGGAAAACTCTAGCATGATTATATTTATTAATTAATTATTGGTGGGTGCATAATAAAACTCATCATTATGCCAAGAAGGAAGTATATATAAAACACACGTAGGTTAGGAGGCACACACATATCGAGGGATGATTTGATAAAAATTATGGTGGAGATTATCTTCTAGAGTTCAGAGGCCATTAAACAATGGAAGGGTTGCATTATAATATAATGTGCACTAATTATAAGCATGCACTTACTTAGATCATCAATAGTCCTTTCCTTGGTTTACATGACTTGCACTAAGAAGTGTGATTTAGATAGCTCATACTTGTTGAGAAGAACATTAATCATGAGAGATAAGTTGTCATGTGTGAGTTGAGTTAGTGTTGATCATAAACATTCTATTGATTCTTGACACCTTGAAATTTTACGTCATTTGAAAAAAATATGTATAATGTATAAAATTATTGAAATATACAAAAAACAATGTCACAAATAGTTTGATGATCATGTGCCAATAGGCTTCCAATATCTAGGCGAGTTCTAAAAGAGAATATTAACCAATAAGCCTCCACTAAGGAATTGCATATTCCTTCAAAATATAACTTAAATTAATTATTCTATAGGCTTGTTGTTTGATTGTCAAATTGTTTGTGCGAGTCATGTTTGAGTTTGGAAACCCTCCCATACCGTCAATGCATGTGTCTAGTCTAACCATGTCAAATTTCAGCCCATACACGCACAAATTGAAAAACTTTCAACGTTGGCCCCATTCACATGTCACTTATATGCGTCGGTTTCCAGTACATGAGCAGGCCCACCTTATTTTTGGGTTATGATCAAATAACCAAAGGTTTGATGAAGTAAGATTTAATCCTGTATATTCGTAGAGGATTCAAGAATATTCATATCAAAATTTGATGTCATATTTATGTATTAATTCATCTAGTCCTTCATATTAATTATTCTATAGGCTTGTTGTTTGATTTTCAAATTGTTTGTGTGAGTCGTTTTGTGATTCTGGAAACCATCCCATACCATCATTGCATGCATCTAGTCTAACCATGTCAAATTTCAGTCTATACAAGCACAAATTGAAAAAAATTCAACGTTGGCCCCTTTCACATGTCACTTATAAGCGATGTCAAGTACACGAGTAGGCACGCCTTATTTTTTGTTTTTTATAGAATAACCAAAGAATATTTGATTGAGACATGTTTGATTCTCCCTCCCATACCGTCAATGCATATGTGTTGTCCTAGCATGTCAAATTGCAGTCCATACAAGCACAAATTGAAAAACTTTCAACATTGGCCCCATTCACATTAATTATTCTATAGGATTGTTGTTCATGTGGGTCATGTTTAAGTACCAAAACTGTCACATACCTTCAATGCATGCATCTAGTCTAACCATATCAAATTTCCATCCATACAAGCACACATTGAAAAAATTTCAACATTCGTCCCATTCACATTAATTATTCTATAGGCTTGTTGTTTGATTGTCAAATTGTTTATGTGAGTCATGTTTGAGTCTGAAAACCATCCCATACCATCAATGCATACATCTAGTCTAACCATGCCAAATTTCAGTCCATACAAACACAAATTGAAAAAATTTCAATGTTGGCCCCATTCACATGTCACTTATATGCACCAATTTCAAGTACATGAGCATGCACGCCTTGTTTTTGGGTTATGATCAAATAACCAAAGATTTTATGAAATGGGATTTGATCCTGTATATTCATAGAGGATTCAAGAATATTCATATCGAAATTTGATGTCAGATTTATGTATTAATTCATCTAGTTCTTCACACTAATTATTCTATAGGCTTGTTGTCTGATTGTCAAATTGTTTGTGTGAGTCATTTTTGAGTCTCAAAACCCTCCCCTACCATCAATGCACATGCATAGGCTAACCATGTCAAATTTCAGTCCATACAAGCACATATTGAAAAAATTTCAATGTTGACCCCATTCACATGTCATTTATATGCACCGGTTTCAAGTACATGAGTAGGTGCACCTTATTTTTGAGTTATTAAATATTATATAATAACGAACTAGGTGAAATAAGCATAGTTGTGCATTAACCTTGCCCAACTTATCTTTGTTTTGAGAATTGTTTAATATTCTCTATTGAACGGGGCCAACCACGTGAAGGTGGAAGCTCATCTGCCCCCCTCCCCTCCCACGTCACTCTCAATTCCCCAAAACTTGACAAAACATATGTACTAGAAAATAAATGAATGTGTTTTTTGTCATAATTAAGAAACGTCTCCTACAACATATACCGACATACTAGAAAATGGAATAATTAAACTTGAACACTAATTTATACAATATACCAATACAAGTCAATAATTCTCTCTCTCTCTATATATTGTTGAAATGTACACTTGACACTGAGAGGGGAGGGTGAATTAGTGTCACAAAACTTTGGAGAATTTTCCACTTTTCATAAATTAATTGAACAACATATATTTATTTCAATTTCTCAACCAATATATAAAAGAATACATATTTTATTTATTTATTTAACTTGAATGAATACATAAGATCAATCTTCATCTTCAAACAATTATGAGAGACCCAACTCTCTGTTACAAGACCCATATTGTAGTTCTCATATCCAACTGAGAAATGAGGAATCCAACCCTCATAACAAGTCCCAACTTCTTGATCTCAGATCCAACTGAGATGTGAGGAATCCAATCCTCACAAAAGACCCAACTTGTAAACGTGCACCAACCTGGTAGAATGAACCTTCATTCAATCCATTATATATAAATATATATACTTCAACAAATTCAACTACATATTTTGTTCACCATACTTCTTTGTTTATATAGTCTCCCAATAGGTATGAGTTTGAAGCATTATGCCCCTTTGTTTGAACCATTACACCTCTCCATACACCTCTTCATTTGAATTAATAATAATAATTTCTATTATTATTATTATCACTAATAGTTTGATTTAAAGACTTCAAATCCCTTGTTTTGCATTTATTCTGTTCTAGCTAAAAACATGTCACTGCAAATGTTGCAGAAATCGAGTTCTGCAAAGGCACTTCCTGCAAACCATGTTTTTCATGTGACCATATGCACAGAACCATGAGCTTATTAATTTAAGCACTACCACTTCTTTCACCCTTATTCCTCTATCATGAGACCAATGTTTCGTGCTTCAAAATTCTTCCTTTTTTCTTTTTCTTTTTAGCCCCCATATGTCTAGTGCTGGGACCATGTTCTTCGGGCTTTGACAATCTGTAACTTTTATTCTCTTCACCAAATCTTGTTATCTCCGAAGTGATATCTTCCAGAGTGTTATATCTTGAGCAACTTCAATTCATGGTTTTAATCCTCATCGTTGATCATGATTTTAGATCAATGGTATGATCATTCTTTTAAAAGACTCATTTCTCACAATTGTCTTATCCTTATCTAATGGATGGGATTCAATCGTGAGATGGACGATTGTCATTTCCTCCAGTACTTCGTAGCTTCGAGAGTTTGTTCTTTTTATAAACTTCTAATTCTCCCGGACTAAATTTCACCAAAGTGTATATACTCTATTAATCTTGAGTTGACGTGTGTCCATAAACTTCAACGGTCCAGATCTTATTTCAGAGCTTCGGGCTCCAGGACTCCAAGTTACTAGAACTCTGAAGTAGTTCAATTCCTCCTGAGTGAGAACCTACCGAATAAGTCATAAAGTGGTGGTGACCTCTTACTGTCGGTTAACACCTCCGCTTACACTATCCTTCCACTATGCTTGATCAACAGTTGAGAATGATCCCAAAGTAGATCAATGGTTCACATTACTTTGTGATTTATGCTTACTCTATCCTTCCATTGTACTTGATCAACGGTCGAGAATGCTCCTGAATTAGATCAACGATTAGCATTAACTTTGACCTTCGATGCTTCAGGCAGTTGCTGGTGGTAGAAACTAGTTTCCCCCAAAGGACATACTCCCAGAGTGACGTAACTTGCTGATGTCACTACTGACTTGGCACTGGCCGAGTGGCTACCATGTGTCACTTATATTTGTGACTTACGTATACCTAAAATTCCAACTGGACCTTGACACTTGTCATCATTTGATTGTGCCACGTGTCCTTGCTGATTTGGTCTTACTGATGCATATCTCCTGATGTGTCACATGTCCTCCTAGATCTAATGATCGTAGGTTCATATGGATCCTTGATCCAACAATTGTGATCAGTTTCTAAATCAATGGTCCAGATTCATTTCGGCCTTCGAGACTTCGGGTTATTCACTTTTTCCCATTTCCCAATTCTCCCGTAGTGAGATTCCTCGAAGAATAAACCTTGAGTAACTTGGCTTCATCTAATGATCCTTCTTTAAATCAAAATTTTTTAACATGATACAACGGTTGTCGAGAATTTGACTACTTGAGATCTCGGGCCTTTGGACTTGATTATCCTATCTTTCCACTTTACTCGATCCAATGGTCGGGATATTTTCTGAAATGTTCCTTAGATCAAACGGTTGCATTTCTTCGTGAATCCGGGCTTCGAGAATTCAGGTTCAATTCGAACTCCTTTTCACCTAAGTGGTCAATGCTGAAGTTTACCACCATATTTCTTGGCGTGCTTTGAATAGATCAATGAATGAAGGAATTCCCTGATCCGATGAACGACGTGAGTTCGTGACTCTGGAGCTTCGACCTTCGGGTAAATTTTCTTGTTTAGACTCCTTTTCGCTGGAGTGGTCAAGGTCGGAGTTGACCATATCCTTTCCTTTACTGTGATATGGAAGATCCAATATCTCCACTTCATATCAACAGTTGATGATAGTTTGATTAATCTGAGACTTCAGGATATTTGTGGTTTACATTATCCTTCCACTAAACTTGATTGGATGGTCGATAATTCATCCAATGCCTCTCCTTGATCTAACGACTGGTGGGATTTTATGACTTCGTTCCTCTAGCTTATCTCCAATGTCCTGATACGTACGCTATACTTCCACTTGGCTTTGATCAGTGGCTCTAACTGATTTGATGGTTGCGATTACTCCCAAAAAACTATTTCAATGAACAATATTCTTCCTCGATCCTTCACAAAGGATTATTCCGTGTAGGCTCCGACTTCTGTGTTATTTAAAATGTGCCATCTCTTCTGAGATTTTGAAAATGTACCTGTAACAAAGATCGTCGATCCTCGACAGTGATCGAATATTACATCAATGACCTTTACCATACACTTTTTCTCCAGAATTTTAGCCTTGCTTCTATGTTGCATTCTCTTTCCATCAATGACCCTTCATTACATATTGACAGATCTTATTGTTCATCCTAACACTAATGAAAATTCTATAATTTGTTCATGACTGATTCATGTTACCATCAATGACAACACACAATCAATAATTCCAACACACACACACACACACACACACATATATTAAGGCATACCTCGTACACTTCAATATAATTGACCATAATCTCCATCCAAGTTCACATTTGTATCATCTGATCTAGATTCAACATTGTAAGGATTGGCCATATCATCATCGTCATCGATGTCAGTTTCAATAAATTCATCATCGATATCATCTTCATGAACATTTTATCCTACATCATCTTGTTCAACTAATTCTTCAACATATTCCTCTGGAACATGATAATCTAACTCATATTGATCCTCTAGATCATACTCTTCTTCAATACCCTCTTGATCTTCCTCTACATTATACTTTACTGGCCTTCCTCTGGGATCATGTCTAATAGAAAATGACCAACCCCCTCTACCTGGAACCTTTGAGTAAAATACCTATTCACATTGACTTGGAAGAACATAGGGCTTTGTTCTTGGCTCAAGCAACCTTGTATTGACCATGGTAAATCCATTAGCATGTTCAATAGCAGTTCTATTGGGATCACTTTGATCCAATCGCATCCTGTACCATTTGAAAACGAATAGAACTAATTTGAAGGATTTAAAGTCACACTCAATAATATCTTCCAAATACACACAATATCGATTTTTTGACAGTTCTGGATGTCTGTCACTTCTAGAGGAAACATTAGTCACCTCAAAGACTACAATTATCCTAGAATCAAATATTTTCTTCGTTTCATCCAATTTTTTGATGCAAAATTTACGACCATTGCACCACATATCCTTATTGTGTTTTACCTACAATATGCCAAACACGTAAAAATGACAACATCAATTGATAACTAAGTAAATATTTTATGTTTGGAAAGTATGCAAAGAAAAAAAAAATCAACTTGTACATCAATATAATTGAAAATAATCAAATAGTATGGCTTATTAATATGCTTTCCTATTTATCTTTTAAACCATATGCTAAATCGATTTCCCTTTGTGTAAGATTGGTATCTCCATTGTGATGTGCTACTTTAACCAATGAAGCCACACTTTCCCATGATAAACCTTGACCATATTGTTTACATCATTCAATCCGTACCTTCATCCAATCAAGATTGTTTGCGACGTATAAATGTAGTGCATCCCACTCTCGACCATCTGCATGAAAATAAAATTACAATATTTCACAAATGTATAATTACTTAACACAATATACCTTTATAATTGATGCATATTGAAGATTAAAAATGAAATAATTAAGTACGATATATACATAAAAACCAACATTGAAATTTATTATAATTAATCTACACCATCTCATAATCACCTTTCACCTTCCTCGATCTACCTTTCCCCATCAGGTACTCCCCTTCGAATTTGTTAATGGAGTTCAGATCACCAATGCACCAATCTAAATCAATCTTAATAAATGCTAACCTTGGAAGATATTTAGTAATATACACCATGGTCTAGTATACCCTATATCCCTCCACCATAGAACCGTCAAGACGTGCTCTTTGTCTAACCAAAGCCTTTAAACATTTCAAGTGCCTCTCAACCATCCACATTGACCTTGTCTGTATAGTTCCACACAATTCAATCTCCTCAACTTGGTGTATGAGGTAGTGTTCTTGTGCATTGAAAAATGACGAAGGTATAACCTTTTTCATTTCACACATTAGACGAGGAATTTCTCTCTTCCAATACTTTATATCTTCTTTATGGATTTCTTTAGATGACAACCATCTACAAGTGATGCAAGTAGATCACGAGATTTAATGAAAATAAACAATATCTAGTACATAAATACAATTACTAAAACAAATGTCAAATATAAGTTCTACAATGAATCAAACAAACACTTTATGCATGCAAAATATCGCTACTTACCTCATGTATTTTCCAATATCATATATAACTTGTTTGACATTGTTGTCAAAGTTGTCTGGGAGAGATAGAGGTAGAACATATTGTAACAATAAAACCATTTCATAATTTTTTCCAAAAGTAGACAAAAAAGTACACCAACAACATGCAGTATACAAATATAGCAATATATAAACCATAATAAGTACCTTAATGAATATATGCCAATCATGTGTTTTTACCCCCCCAAAATCACCTTTCTTTGTTAATATATCCTTTATGTTCGAACAAAATCCCGTGGGAAATTTAATTTTTCTTATGATTTCTTTTACAACATTGCTTTGCTACTCCATTAATAACCATGGAAGTCAGATTATATTAATTTGGTATCCATTGTTATTTTATTCAATGACATATTTCATTGCATGATTGGATTCCTGAATGTCACTGCAAATTTTGACAATTTTTTCTTTTTCACTCCTTCCATCCAATATTCGCCATAATGTTTTAGCTACATTCTTTTTGATATGCATTGTATCAAACAAATGAACAATTTGTAGGTGCTCATAGTAGGGAAACCTACTGAATTGTTTGGGATAACTTTTCATTCCTCGTGGAAGCCCATTAACACCTTCATGATAACGACCATCATGAATCATAGTTAAAGAAATTACAAAAATCGTTGTCAATTACAGTAAATTAACAAAACACAATATAAAAAAAATAAATTAAAAATATTTCATATATGATGATAGACAGACAATTTGATCTGTAACTTGATGATTTCTATTATATTGCAACTTCCATAGGTGATGTATCATTCTATGTGGTTTTAATGCGGTCTCTTCTTTCCCATTGAAAAGATGTTTTTCGGTAGTTCGATACCTATGATTCTTAGAGAGGAAGTGCCTATACTCATCAAACACCTCATTTCCTAAACTTTTTGATCGATGAGATTTCATCTTAGGACCACGAACTAGACATGCAAATTTTGCCTTTGTTTGAAGATCGACAAGAGATGGATTAACTATGTCAATTATAATATATTATATATAATGAATGAATTATTTAAAAAACATGCATGAATAATATATCAACTTCATAAAATTAAATACTATTAAAGTGGACGTTATAATTACATACCACAAAAATGTGTTAGCCCTGGAGCATCATGAATTGTCCATGCAAGCATTGCATGGACTTGATATTTCCTTTTCCCTATTGGTCTAGAGACATCATACATAGTGATGCCATTCCATAGCTTTAGTAGCTTGTCAATAAGAGGCATGATATATACATTCATATCTTTAACTTGGTACTTACCTAATTGATTTGAACATATATAGTACATAATTATTACAACCATTTTACATACATAAATAATATATATATGAGTAAATGGAAAAACATATTTGACATTATGCAACAAATATGACAAATGAGATGTTACTGCATTAAAAAAACATTGATGTAAACAAATACCTGAAACAATCATTGCCAACATTATATTCTCCCTCTTTATTGACATCCATGGAGGAATGTTATTGTTGATAACAAAAACAAGTCACACCAAGTAAATAGATCTCATCTCTGCTAATGGATTGACACCATCCACTGCCAAAGAAATCCTAACATTATGAGGTTCTTCTTTAAAGTGTGGCCATTTTTCCTCCATGTCTCTAAATCCATAACCATCTACAGGCATTCAAATAATGCCATATTCACTTCTATTTCGTGCATGGTAATCCATAAATTGTGCTAAGTTTTTGCACCTAAACAGTCGTTGCAAGCGTGGAATAATGGGAATATACCAAAAAACCTTGCGAGACACCTTTTTTGTTACTTGATCTATTCGATATCTACTGCTATGACATTCGGGGCATTCTGTTTCAAATTCATACTATTTATAATATATAATATTATCATTGGGACATGCATCAATTGCTTGATAATCCATTCCAATATATTTCATGATGGCAGATAAATATCGGTATGTGTGAGGTGAAATATTTGACGGTGGTAACAAATATTCAACTATTGGGCTGTTACAACAAATTAAAAAAAAATTGGTTAATATAATATCAAGAATATTAACAACAAATATTTCATCCTTATAAATTTTACTGATGAACGAACAATAAAAATATTAGAGGAACAAATATAACCTTTATCATGATCATATATATGTGATTGATGAAATATATTACATACCTTAACATATGTGTGATCAATGTGTTTGAAAAACCATTCATAACCTTCAAGTTCATTATCAGCAATACAACAGAGAGAAGAGTTATGTTGGAGCCTTCATAAATGGGTTCGTATGCCTTCTCAAGTAGAGGTAAACCATGAACATCATCAAAGTCGTCATTTTCATGATCGTCATCGTCCATTCTAACATTAAATGTATCATGGATCAATGCATTTGTACCATCATACTCAACTATGTTATCAACATGATCATCGTCTTCCATATGATCATTAACTTGATCTTCAATATTCACAACTCCATGTTCCTCCAAACCTTGTTCTGCAACCACATTCTCCATGTGCAGATATGCCCTAGGAATCCTTTCCTTTATAATTACAAACCATCAAAAGATATTAGTGTACATATATCAAATATAAAAATGATACATAAATTTACAAAAACGATCAATATAAAGACATATAATGAACAACTTACCAATTGACGATATTCATGCCCCCCCAAAATGTTTCCATGTTCCCTACAATGTATTTTAGTTGTTGAGATCTTTAATATTCTCCTATTAAATCCCCTGCATTGACTACAAGGACAGTAACATTTCCCATCACCCTTTCTTTTCACTCCATCCCACAATCTAGCAAGTAATTGTTGATTTTGTTCTTGTGGATCAGGAATATTGTTATGTGCCATTTTCTTTTACCAAGCTTGAGTGACGATTATTGATCTTAAAAATCAAGATCCACACTTCAAATATTTGTAATGATAGTAACAAATAAAATAATTATGGTTTTTTGTAGGAAAACCAATCCTTGTAACCTCCGCAAGTAGTCGCTAGTATAACAAAAATGTCGGAATGCTTCTAGCATTCCAGGTTTTTATAAATAAATAGATGTCGGATTTCCAACGTCTGTTCACTGTTGACCGTTACTGTAATAAATGTGAGGAGCGGTTAACTAATTCCAGGTCAACAGACAACAATATAAGAATATTTTACTGGATTCGAAAATTCGATGCCTTCTCCATTGCCATAGAAAATCTGATGCCTAGCTGTAGAAAAACCAATGACGTTTCCTTATTAGTCGAATATCCGATGACCGTCGGGGCCAATTTGAAAAAAAACAAGAAAATTACAATTTTTAAAGGTAAAATCCGATGACAAGGCCAATTTTTTTGGTGGCGTCGGAGGATGCTGTCGGATTTTGGGTTCAAATGTATTTGTGTGCACAGACAAAGACCCAATTCACCACCACACATCCTGGATTCATTATGATGGCATTAACCACATCAACTAGATTTTGAAATACGATGGGTCTTGCTCCATGAGGTACAAGTAAGGTATTGTGGTAAGTGTCACTTTAATATTTGAGGCATTTGAGTATGTTGCATTTAAAACTGCTTTTGATTATAGAATGTCTGCATGGAAATTATTCTCTTTGCCCTATTTCACCTTGGTGGTTGACATTGTGCCCTAGTAAGTGGTCACCCTTAGGGATGGGTTTGCTACTGGGAGGCCTCCTCAATGAGTCATTGTGCCATTCCCGATCATACTTACCATTTTTCACACTTCACCCCTTTTTTCGTCTCCTTATCTTTTGGGATTTTTGGGTGTACTGACCTAAGAAGGGATTGTACCTCATTTCATGGGAAGAAGGGGCTGAAGGCCCATAGGTTTTTAGTTGGAAAAAGATAAAATCTAATCATAAACTTTCTAGATGATCACCCAAGGATCTCGAGGAAAATTAAATGTCTCTTATAAAAAACTAATGGGACCCATGAAAAACAACAATATAAAAATTCCAACCAAGCTAGAGCGTGTGTGGGCAATGATTTTTATGCTTAGGTAGAAGTCCCACACATTGTCTTCAACTTGGGGAAGCATAGTGTGACTAGGGTAGAGTCAAGATGGGAAATGTTTTTCATGCTTAGGTATAAGTCTCACCTTGGCTTCAACCTGGAAACATACTGAATAATTAATGTCAATAAATGGGCCTAGAAAAGGGATGCATTGAAAATGAAGGTGTAGCACACCCTCTACAAAGGCACCCATAAAAGAGACAATACGAACCCTTGTATGTCATGAACCCCATGCCCAAAAGTATTACCCCCCATCCACTTCATATTATCCACATGACTTGGAGAGGTTTCCACCTAGGAAACACTCCTTGAATTAAGGACCAATTCACCCAATAAGTCATCTTGTCAACCCTCCCATACCTAAACTTGGAAAATTGCACAGGGTCTTTGAGCACTTGTTTAATTTGATGAGGTAGTTTTTGATGTACATGCTTAGGTGGATCTTACATTAAATGTGATTTCACTTTCCATGATGCTTTGAATTGAGATCCTTGGAGGGCATACTTTTCTATCTTTGTAGGACCTTGTTTATGGACATTTTGGAGGAACAAGCCCAACTTGAGCCTTCATTGGGGCGGGAAGCCTAATGGTTGGATGCCATGGACTAGAACTTGGGCTAGTACAGGAGATGAATGCTAACTTTGGAGGCAAAGGAAGAGACCTTGGAGGACTTCACCTAGCCCTTGCAATCCCAATGATTTGCCTTTGGAGGCTAAAACATCATCTTGGAGGGCTTGATGTCACCTTAGGGATATGGTTTTGGGTGGTGATGTGATGTTTGATGAAAAATTGGCATGTTTGGATAAGGAGGATCCATTGCACCATGAAGAGAGGCCTAAAACATGAAGGGAAGGCCTTTGGAGGCCCAACAATTTCATCCTCAAGCTCAACGTCTTGCCAAAGTGACCAAGACGTCACCCTAGAAGGGGTTGATGTCACACTTTTAGGGATTTCTTTATGTGCAAACTTAAAATATTTTGTAAAGGGGAAAATTAAAGGGGGTTGGCCTCCTTACTTTGTGGTTTACCCTAACTTTATGTGGAAAAACATTTTTTAGGAGTTTTGTATAAATAAGGATCATTTTCATTTCATTTTGACATTGCTCTCTCATTAGAGAAAGACTGCTTGGCTGAAATTTTTGCTCTACTTGGGCAATTTGGATCATCTCTCTCTTGTGAAAATATCTTATGGTGTTTTCTCTTGGTATATTGTGGAGATAAGGTGGTGCACCTATTATAGGCTTGTTCTCTTACTTATGGATGGATCTTGCATGGTAAACTAGGGTTTGATCTTGCTATTTTGGAATTGGTAAGGAAATTTCTGCATTGTTTTGGTGTTTTCTTCTAGTTTCATTGATAATATTGACTCAAAACCTTGGAGGAGTATAAGGGAATACACTCTCCACCAAGGTTCATGTTATTTACTAGTTGATAAGCCATTTTTTACAAGGTTACTAGGAGGAGTAAAAAGGCTTACACCCTCCTAGCCTTAACTTAAGTGGTTTTGCATGCTCTAGGGAGTAGAAGAGCCTACACCCCTAGTGAAGTTGTGGATGTAATTATTATATCCAAGACTCCATTTACCCAATAGATACAAAACACTAATCTGAAAATTGCATTGGAGAAATAAATTACTGCATTGGAATAGGTGATTTTACGAGATAATCAGATTGTTTAAAATGGAATCAATTCTTTGACTTAATAGCTTGCTTGAGCCACTAGGGCGTTTTGATTGGTAAATGAAATATTATTAATGTTATAAATTTTATGCTACAACCATTAGGGCCGTGGAAATATCATCTAAACTTTTTTCTCTTACTCACTTTTCAACTGTCAAAAATTTCTAAAAAGATGCCATAATAATCTACAAATCTTAGCGCATCTTTTGGGTGGTTTATTTGTGATTTTTGATGGTTGAATCTTATTGTTGTGGCAACATTTTTCTACAGCCATAAGACTATCATAATATATCTTCGATATAATTTCTCAACAACCTTATTTTATCACTAAAGTCTAACTTTATCTTACTTGAGTTATACTAGTCATTGCTAGCTTAATATCTTGCATCTTTACTTGAATTTCAGTGACATATCTAGGAGCTTCTATTATCACTTACTTTCTGATTTATATCATTGTTTCTTCTGCTATATAGGAAAACAAGCTTGAGTTGCTTGTCCATTTGAATATTGGGCTTGTATACTTGTATTTTCTCTTGTCTAAGATATTATCCCCATTTTGTGGGATAACTAAGGAGATCGTGTCTCGAGGCCCTCAAGTTGCAGATATGGAGTGCCAAGAGACTACATGACCCAAAATATCCACTTACACATACATGAGCTCACTTTGTATACCACATTTGATCCATTGTCAGTGCATCCACCACACCAACTAGCTTCTGGAAGGCATAGGGGTCTTGCTCCATGTGGTACAAGTCAAGTATTTTGGCAGATAATCACTCTAATATTTAAGGCATTTGAACATGTTGTATTTGAGCTAATTTTGATTATAGAGCGCTTGCTTGGACATTATTCCTTTGACCTTGTTTCACCTTGGTGAGTGTCATAGATTTCCTAGTGAGTGGCCAACCTTTGGGAACGGTTTGTGACTAAGGGTCTCTTGAGGGGTTATCGTACCATTCTCGACCATACTTCCCACTTTCCACTCATTACATTCCCATCATATTTACCTCTTATAGGTCCTTTGAATTTAGTGACCCGAGAAGGGCATGTACCTCATTCCATGGGAATAAGGGGCTGAAGGCCCAGAGGGATTTTTGTTGGCTAAAAAGATAAAATCCTATATATATAACTTCCAGATGATTCACCCAGGGATCCCCTGAGAAAGAAATGAAATGATTTTCTGCAAGAAAAGGGGGACCCACAAGAATAAATGATTATGAATGCTTAAAGGGTTAGTTGGAGGATAGGAGGTCTCATCACGAGCCGACATATCATGATCATGAGTATCTAGTGGTATGGAATTACCATCTTCTGGTCACCAAGCCAGGGTAATGACTCTGAGTTGCATAGCTGAGAGAAAGGGGGTCTCATCATGAGCCATCCTTCTCATTTCCGGAATATACTTGTGAGTGACACTGTCATCATCTAGACACCACGCCAGGACTGTGGCCTTCAACTCATTTCTTAAAAAACATGAAAGAAACAAAGAATGGCAGGAAGATGGGATTGGAAAAAATGCATTGCAAACGAAGATTCCACACACCCTCTACAAAGGCACCTATGAATGAGACAATATGAGCCCTTGTATGTCATGAAACTCAATGACCTATTAAGGATAAATCCCTTCCACCTCATGATCCTTTACATAATCTTGAGAGGCCATCCTTGGGAGAATCCCCTACTTGAGTGCTTTGGTTTACCCAATAGGACTCCTATTACACCCCTCCCATACTTAAATTTGGTCAATTGTATAGGGTTTGAGCATATGTTTAATTTGATGTGATAGTTTTGATGCACATGTTTAGGTGCCTTGCTTATTAAACGTGGTTTACACTTCTTAGGTGCCTTTGGAGGCCTAGCCATGAATTTACTGCCCCAACGACTTCTTCAAAGTGCCAAAACGTCCCCTAAAGGTGTGACGTCACCTTATGTTAGGGTTTCTTTAGTGTAAAAGTGAATTTTAAGTGAATGGTTTAATATTATTTTGTTACAAGGGGTAAAATAAGGGTTGTGGACCCCTTATATTATGTTTTACACTTGCTAACGTGGACAAACTATGTGAATGACATTTTGTATAAATAGAGATCATAAGATCTCATTTTGAATGATAACTCTCCCATTGTGAGGATCTAAGGACTGGAATTTTCGCTATCCTTGAGGCTTTTTGTTATCTTGTTCTATGGTATGGTGTTTCTTTGGTTATGGAATTGATGATGATGATGCACTAGCTCTTGGAGTGAAGCAGACCTATCAGCCCTCGGGCCGAGATCCGCTCATAGGATCGTTCTTAACCCCTTCGAGCCGGATCGGCTCTTTCGGATTCCCTGCTGGAATCTACTTTCAAATCGATCCACAGGTCCTTTTTCGCAACTCGAGATTCACGAGTTCGTGAGTTGAAAATCTGACTCTTCCTCCTCCTATTCTACGATACCCGAAATGCCGATACGGGTATGGCTCTTCCTTTGTCAGCTCTTTCCTTGCGCGACCGCCGGCTAGGCTTAACGCTAGCTCCTTTCGCCACTTGCACCTTCGCGAGTTTCAACGTCGTGCCTTCGTGCTCTTACCTCACGAATTCCCGAGAAGCGAGAAGTCAACGGAGTGTTGACTCCCTTCTCCAGGCGATGTGTGTCCACTTGTCAGTCAAGCGGGCCCCACCTTATGGTTCTACCACGTGTTTCCTCCGTGCCTCGGCTCTCGACACTTCACGACTTCTGCAGTCAAAAGTGACCCTTTTTATCCTTTAAACCCCCGAATGCGTGAAATAGGACGGGGTTCTTGATCCAACGGTCCTCCCGTGACCCGGATTCAACGACTATCCTCGCTCCTCGCGATTTCACAACTTTACGACTCGGAGCACCTAACTCTTGGGCTCTCACCCTACGAACCTCCGAGTTCGCAAGATCCTCTGATCTATGCCACCTGTCCTCCTCAGATGGACAGTTGCAATTCTCTCGTGAGTTCGCTACTCGCGAAGTTGAAGGAATCCTCTTCCTGACCTCTGATGTTCGAATCTCAGATACGGGTGATCTCGCGACACGTGTCCTCCTTCTAACAGACGGCTTAGATTCTTTCGTGGTTTCGCGACTTCGGGAATTTCAGAACAAAAGTCTCGACCTCTTATCCTCTGATATGCCAAAATGCTGAAATTCCGACACGTCGTCGACGCAGGTCCCATGATGGAACTTCCTGCCTTTTGAGAGTTCGGACTTCGTGACTTCGCGAGTCCTGAAGCTAAGCTCTTGGTTCTTCAACCCACGAAACCCCGAGATACGATTAAGTGAGTGATCTAACGGCTCTTGTTGGCTTAGATCCTACGGCCCAATTTCTCCTGAGCTTGCACGTAGAAAAAATACCCACCGTAACCTTCTTGCTCCCCTGCAAGATTTGACGGTTTCCGGGACTTTGCGAATTCTCCACGGAGGATTCCGACCGTCTAATTCCTTCTTAGCACTCCTGCGAAATGAACAAGTATGCCTTCACTGGAACTTATCTACTAGAAAAACAATGTCGTTGCACCGCCCCTTTGAACGCTTCAAGGTACTAAACCTCCTGAACTTTTTTTCGACAGCTTCGAAGATCCTATCCCTTCTGAGCTTGATTGAAAAAATCCTCAAGTTCTTTGGGGAAAATTCTTTCGCGCACTCCTTGCGGAAATTCTTCAAATACTTCCAAGTATTTGAACCTCTCCAACTCTGCGCACTCTCTGTGACAACAGTCTTTCAACAGTTTCCTCAGGTTGCAAACTCTAAGACTTCACTCGGCCTGCGCACTCCTTGCATGGCTCCTGTGCTTAATTTGCACTTCTGCAAGAATGAGAACAATGTTATCCCTCCTGAGCTTTCAGAGATTGAATCTCTGAATCCGTCAATGCACTCCTTGCGGACGATTTCGCTGCACTCCTTGCGGACGATTTCGCTGCACTCCTTGCAGGAAACTCTTTCTCAGACAGAGAAACAATTGAAACTCATTCCTTACTCTCCCTCTCTTCAGATTTCAGACATTTAATATGAAATCATACATTCACGCATCAAAGCAAATGCATAACAGAGAGTAAACAAGCATATATCAATCAACATGTACGACACAGAAAGCAATTGAACACCATGAGCCTGAAGTTAAGATCTTTGTATTAATCCAGAACTTCTGTACATGGGGTTAACTCTACACAACTCTCTACTTCTGCTCTCCTATGCTCTCTTGATTGATTATGCTGCTTATGTTACAATGATACAAGTGAGGGTGTCTATAACCGTTTCCCTCCGGCT
Organism: Picea engelmannii; assembly: GCA_009831015.1. Taxonomy (NCBI): domain Eukaryota; kingdom Viridiplantae; phylum Streptophyta; class Pinopsida; order Pinales; family Pinaceae; genus Picea; species Picea engelmannii. The sequence continues at coordinate 266,456 of ML791099.1, read as the reverse complement.
CCTAAAACAATCTAATCTAGGAATTTAAAACTACCTACTTACATTTACTAGCATAAATGCCTCTTAGTCCTTCAGACGAGAGTGGGACACTCAAGGTCTGATTACAATCTACAAGTACGCCCTTTTCTTAATTGTTTCATTTATGTTTGGCGCATCAAACTTCAAAACATTTCAAACAATTCATCATGTGCCCAAATGTGTTGGTGCTTGCCCCACGCTCGCTTGTTGTTGGCGATGCTCCTGCATCATACTCCCTCGCTTGAAAATTTTCATGGGCTCCTGTCCATGAGCTCTCGCATGGTCTGTCCATGCTTCTGGATCTCTGTTTCATTTTCCCAGCTAGCATCTTCAACTGGATGTCCCTTCCACTTGACCAAGTATTCAAAATATTCCCTTCTTCTGGTCCTTTTGCTAACTCTTTTGTCCAGTATGCTTTCCATCTGTGGTTTCTTTGCAACTGGCATCTGTTTAGTCCATTGAACCTCTAGTTGTTCACTACCCACTTCTGTTTCCTCAACTTTGTAAGGGTACAAATATGAGATTTTGAATATCGGAGAAATTTCGATCCCATCGGGTAATTCAATGTCATAAGCATTTGCCCCAATCTTCTTCAAGACCTTACATGGTCCAGTTTTCTTCATCTTCAGTTTGTTATATGTCCCCTTCGGGAACCTTTCTTTTCTCAGATGTGCCAGAATCAAATCACCAACCTCAAATTGAAGTTGTCTCCTGTGTTGATCTTCTCTGCGCTTATACTCTTGGCTCGAGTTCTGCAACACCTAGCTGTGAAGTTCCTTCATTGCTTTGGCAAAATCCTTTGCACTAGCACTCCTAGTTGCATTCTGTTCTGAATCTCTTAATTCAGATACTCCTCTTGGCTGTGTCCCATAAACAATTTGGAACAGACTCTGCCCTGTGCTTCTGTTGATTGAATCATTATAAGAAAATTCCGCCCGTGGCAGAATATTGTCCCACTGACTGTGGTGTTTTGTCACCAAACTCCTCAGCAAGTCTCCCAAACTTCTGTTCACAACTTCTGTCTATCCATCCGTCTGAGGATGATAAGATGAACTGAATGACAAGTTCGTTCCTAGAATTTTCCATAAGGTCCTCCAGAAGTGTCCCACAAACTTGGTGTCTCGATCCGAAACTATGCTCCTTGGTAAGCCATGAAGTCGAATGACTTCTTTGAAAAACATATTCGCAATGTGAGTTGCGTCACTGGTTTTCTGACACAGTATGAAATGTGCCATCTTAGAAAATCTATCCACTACCACAAATATTGAATCAAACCCTCTTTGTGTTCTCGGCAGCCCCAATATGAAGTCCATGCTTACTGCATCCCACGACCTGTCAGGTGTGGGTAACGGTTGATAAAAGCCTGCATTCTGTCTCTTTCTTTTTGAATGCTGATAAATTCTGCATCTGTCCACAAATCTTTTGATGTCTGCTCTCATTCCTGGCCAAAAATATGACTCGTTTAACTTTGAGAATGTCTTGTCATGACCGAAATTCCCAGCCAATCCTCCACTGTGTTTCTCCTTCAACAAATTCTCCCTCATGGAGCATTTTGGAATACAAAGTTGATTACCCTTAAACAATAATCCTTCCTAGATCATGTATTTTGTCCATTGGCTTCTGTCCCTGAGAATTGGATTCTCAGCTACTTCATACGCCTTCTTAAAATCTAGATCATCTTTGTACATGTCCCTGAGATCATCAAAACCCAGTGTTTTGACTCTGAACTCCTGCAACAACAAACATTTTATGCTCAAAGCATCAACAACTTTGTTAGCAGTTCCATAAATATGCTTGATTACAAAAGTAAAGTTCTACATGTATTCAACCCATTTAACATGTCTTTGATTCAACTTCTCCTATTGAGTCACAAATTGCAAAGCATGATTGTCACTGTATAAGACAAACTCCTTAGGAATCAAGTAATGCCTCCATTTCTTCAATGCCTGGATAATAGCATAGAACTCCTTGTCATACGTGGAGTATTTCACTTTCGCTTCATTCAGCTTCTCACTGAAGTATGCTATCGGCCTGTCTTCTTGGCTCAAGAATGCCCCTATTGCAAATCCACTTGCATCACATTTTACTTGAAATGTCTTTTTGAAATCCAGCAACACCAAAATTGGTTGTTCCGTGATTTTCCTTTTCAACAAATTGAAGCTTTTCTTAGCCTCTTCTGTCCTGTGAAAAGACTTGTGTCTCTTCTTCACTGTGTCCATCATTGGTGCACTAATTCCACTGAAATTCCTGATGAACTTCCGGTAGAAACTAGCCAATCCATGAAAACTTCTCACCTCAAATATACTCTTCGGTGATGGCCAATTCTTAATCACCTCCACCTTATCTGGATCCATCCTCAACTTATCTGCAGAAATAACAAACCCCAAATAAATGAGCTATGTCTTCATGAATGAGGATTTCTTCATATTTATCAGTAGCTTCTCTTGCTGTAACCTCTTCATCACTGTAGCCAAATGTTTCAGATGTTCTACCTCTGTTTTACTGAAAATCAATATGTCATCCAGATACACAATGACAAATTTTCCGATGAAATCCTTCAGGACTTCGTTCATCAACCGCATGAAAGTACTTGGTGCGTTTGTTAAGCCAAATGGCATAACAAGCCATTCATACAACCCCTCATTAGTCTTGAAGGCTATCTTCCATTCATCACCTTCTCTCATGTGAATCTGGTGATATCCACTTTTCAAATCAATCTTCGAATTTTTTTTGGCCCCACTCAAACAATCCATCAGATCATCCATCCTTGGCAATGGAAATCTATACCTGATGGTAATCTTGTTAATTGCCCTTGAGTCTGAACACATCCTCCAGCCTCCATCTTTCTTTGGACTGAGCACTATCGGAACAACACACAGACTCAAGCTTTCTCTAACCAACCCTTTGTCCATTAAGTCCTGGACCTGTCTTTTGACTTCTTCATTCTCCTGCGGTGTCAATCTATACACTACTTTGTTTGGTAAACTAGCTCTAGGTATGAGATCAATGTGATGACTTACACTTCTGATCAGTGGCAACGAACGAGGTAGTTCGTCCACTACTATATTAGCAAACTCTTCCAACAGTTTCTGAATCTCTTCCAGTAAATCATCTACCCTTGTACTAGTTAAAACTATTTTAGGCTTCTTGACCACAATGAATTGCGGTTCCTCCTTCTTCTTAACCTTTGTAAAAAGTTCCTTCCCACTCATGAGAAGTACAGTGTTGCTTACTTCAGGTTTCACCTCCTTATCTTTGATTGGAAGCAACATGTGAGTTTTCCCATTCTTCTCTAGGGTGTATGTGTTCTTTCTCCCATCATGAATCACATTTCTGTCATATTGCCACGGTCTACCCAACAATAGATGACAAACATCCATGGGAATAACATCACAGAGTATTTCATCTTTATACCCTCCTATTTTAAATTCAACTAAACATTGTTTAGTGACATTTACCTGATGTCCTTTTTGTAGCCATGAAACTCTGTATGGACTTGGGTGTTCAATAGTCTCTAGCTCCAGCTTTTCTACCATCTCTGTAAAAACGATATTATCTGTGCTACCACTGTCCACAATGACCTTGCATACCCTGTCTTTGGTCTTGTAAGCGGTTCGAAAAAGTCTGTTCCTTTGGACTGAACTCTCCACCTCCTTCTCTGGTGTTAAGATAACTTTTCGCATCATCAACGATCTTCCGCCTTCAGCATCTTCTGCCTCAACATTCCGCCTTTGTGATTCAGAAATGTGAGTCTCACCTCCTTCTTTCTTCTTATCTGGACATTCATAAGACTTGTGTCCATTCTTTCCACATGTGAAGCATTTCACCACTCCACCTCTTCCTCTTCCTCTACCTCTGGTACGAGGAAAAATGTTTCCATCAGCATACTGACCTCTCTATTCGGTATGCTACCCTCTCTGTGAGCTTCCACCTCTCTCAGTTTGAGTTTGAGGTTTCTTCCACTCTTCCTTGGGTTTTTGATTTCTATCCTGGGCAATTGATTTGCCTCTGGTCTGGCTTCTGCCTCAGCCTTTTTGACCTTGCTTTCGGCTCAACTTCTCTTCAGCCTTTAGAGCCATCTAATAAGCATCTTCCACCGTTCGGATGGTCATCATGCTCATCTCATCCTGAATGTCGTATCTCAGACCATTCATGTACCTAGCAACTTTTTCATCATCACTTTCGTGATGACCTACCCTGATGTTTAGTCTGTAGAATTCTTCAGTATCCTCCTTCATTGACATCAATTTCTGTCTCAAATTTTGCATTCTCCGAAATAGAGTAATTTGGTAATCCCTGGGAATGAATTTCGCCTTCATCTTCACAATCATCCTATCCCAACTCTTGATCTTCTGCTTGCCTTTGCAACATTTGTCAGCTTGTAGCTCATCCCACCACAATGCTGCATGTCCTTTAAGTCTTGTGACAACATGTTTGACTTTTTTGTCCTCCTTGACATCTTCATAGTCAAAATATGTGTCCAGAGTTCTAATCTAGTCTAGAAGCTCTTCAACATCCATGTTTCCTTCATATAATGGAATATCCATTTTTTCTTTAGCACCCATTCTTGCAACATCCCTAAGTAGGCGTTCATTTGCTACATCTTCTGCTATGACCTCTTCTCCTTCATGTCCAGCTTCATCTTCACTTTCGGAATCACTGACATCTCCAACACCAGCTGTGTGCCTCTGTTTTGTCTCCTTGTCCACGAGTCTAGAGCGTATGTCACACATCTCTCTTTCCATGGCTGGATTTGGCACCTGCCTACCCCTTCCTCTTGGCATTTCCCTTTCCTCTGGCGGATCGGGTGTTTGCCTGTCTCTTCTTCTTGGCGGCATGGCTAAGATTTCTTTCTCGCTTCCCCTGTCTGAAGTATACAAACAGAGTCAGGCTATGATACCAAAACTGACGTAGACCTATCGGCCCTCGAGCTGAGATCTTCTCACAGGATCGTTCTTAACCCCTTCGAGTTGGATCGGCTCTTTCAGATTCCCTGTTAGAATCTACTTTCAAATCGATCCACAGGTCCTTTTTCACAACTCGCGATTCGCGAGTTCGTGAGTTGAAACTCCGACTCTTCCTCCTCCTATTCTGCGATACTCGAAATGCCGATATGGGTATGGCTCTTCCTCTGTTATCTCTTTCCTTATGCGACCGTCGGCTAGGCTTAACGCTAGCTCCTTTCGCCACTCGCACCTTCGCGAGTTTCAACGTCGTGCCTTCATGCTCTTACCTCACGAATTCTCGAGAAGCGAGAAGTCAACGGAGTGTTGACTCCCTTCTCCAGGCGATGCGTGTCCACCTGTCAGTCACGCGGGCCCCACCTTATGGTTCTGCCACGTGTTTCCTCCGTGCCTCGACTCTCGGCACTTTGCAACTTCTGTAGTCGAAAGTGACCCTTTTTATCCTTTAAACCCCTGAATGCGCGAAATACGATGGGGTTCCTGATCCAACGGTCCTCCCATGACCCGGATTCAATGGCTATCCTCGCTCCTTGCGATTTCGCAACTTTGCGACTTAGAGCACCCAACTCTTGGGCTCTCACCCTACGAACCTCCGAGTTCGCGAGATCCTCTGATCTATTCCACTTGTCCTCCTCAGATGGACAGTTACAATTCTCTCATGACTTCGCTTCTCGCGAAGTTGAAGGACTCCTCTGCCTGACCTCTGATGTCCAAATCCATGATATGGGTGAGCTCGCGACACGTGTCCTCCTTCTAACGGACAACTTAGATTCTTTCACGGTTTCGTGACTTCGGGAATTTCGAGACAAAAGTCTTGACCTCTTATCCTCCGATATGCCGAAATTCTGACACGTCGTCGACGCGGGTCCCACGATGGAACTTCCCACCTTTTTAGAGTTCGGACTTCACGACTTCGCGAGTCCTGAAGCTAAGCTCTCGGTTCTTCAACCCACGAAACCCCAAGATGCGATTAAGTGAGTGATCTAACGGCCCTTTTTGTCTTAGATCCTATGGCCCGATTTCTCCTGAGCTTGCAGGTAGAAAAAATACCCATCGTAACCTTCTTGCTCCCCTGCAAGATCTGACGGTTTCTGGGACTTCACGAATTCTCCACGGAGGATTCCGACCATCTAATTCCTCCTTAGCACTCCTGCGAAATGAAAAAGTATGCCTTTGCTGGAACTTATCTACCAACAAAACAATGTCGTTGCGCCTCCCCTTTGAACGCTTCAAGGTACTAAACCTTTTGAACTTTTCTTCGACAGCTTCGAAGATCCTATCCCTCCTGAGCTTGATTGAAAAATCCTCAAGTTCTTTGGGGAAAATTCCTGCGTGCACTCCTTGTGGCAATTCTTCAAATACTTCCAAGTATTTGAACCTTTCCAACTCTGCGCACTCTCTGCGACAACAGTCTTTCAACAGTTTCCTCAGGTTGCAAACTCTGAGACTTCACTCGGCCTGCGCACTCCTTGCACGACTCCTGTGCTTAACTTTCACTTCTGCAAGAGTGAGAACAATGTTATCCCTCCTGAGCTTTCAGAGATTGAATCTCTGAATCTGTCAACGCACTCCTTGCAGACGATTTCGCTGCACTCCTTGCAGGAAACTCTTGCTCAGATAGAGAAACAATTGAAACTCATTACTTACTCTCCCTCTCTTCAGATTTCAGACATTTAATATGAAATCATACATTCACGCATCAAAGAAAATGCATAATAGAGATTAAACAAGCATATATCAATCAACATGTACAACACAGAAAGCAATTGAACACCATGAGTCTGAACTAAAGATCTTTGTATTAATCCATAACTTCTGTACATGGGGTCAACTCTACACAACTCTCTGCTTCTGCTCTCCTATGCTCTCTTGATTGATTATGCTGCTTATGTTACAATGATACAAGTGAGGATGTCTATATCTGTTTCCCTCCAGCTCCTAAAACTGTCTAATCTAGGAATTTAAAACTACCTACTTACATTTACTAGCATAAATGCCTCTTAGTCCTTCAGACGAGAGTGGGACGCTCAAGGTCTGATTACAATCTACAAGTACGCCCTTTTCTTAATTGTTTCATTTATGTTTGGCGCATCAAACTTCAAAACATTTCAAACAATTCATCATGTGCCCAAATGTGTTGGCGCTTGCCCCACACTCGCTTGTTGTTGGCGATGCTCCTTCATCATGGAGGAATTTTCTAGCTATTGTGGTGGTTTATCTTGGCATGCTATGGTTTATCTTGTTGCTATTGGATTGGTAATACATTTTAATTATTGATATCATTTGTAATTCAATCTCAAGGTTTACTTTGCTAGGGATAAATAGGAAGTATAAGTGCATAAACCCCTACTTTATCTCCACCATAATTCCAAGCATAGAATTATTGTTTTGCAAGGGTTTTGCTAAGGAAGTAGTGTATACACCCCTTAGTTTTAAACCCTAGATAGTTTACTTGACTTGGGGAATAAGAGTATTTATACCCCCAATGAGGTAGTATATCTAGCTCCTTTATTTGATCCCATTAACCCATAATTAAAGGCACTAGTCATTGCATTGGAGAAATAAAAAGTTGCATTGGTAAACGTGAAAAGTTGATGTTTTGAAATTCTTCTACTTGGACATTGTTCTTTGAGCCCTAGGATAACTTGCCTCATTGAGGCGTCCTCTTTCACCCACTAAAACTTTATGCTGTTACAAAACTAGCCTACAACCATTAGGGATGCATAAATCTAACCCTATAACCCTAGCTAACTCCTAAACTAACCCTAGAAATTGGCTACAACTTTGCCCTAACAAACTACTAACCATAGCACACTTTTTGAGCTAGTTTAAAGTGATTTTCATTAGTTGTATTTTCTGTTATAAGGCTTGGTTTTATACATCCATACGGCTGATAAATATCACCACAGTAAGTTTTTTGTGACAACCTTGCTTTTGTGCTAAAGTCTTTCTCTATCATTGTTGAGTTAAGCTAGTCTTTACTAGCTTGTCTTGTTCTTATTCAATTGGAATTTTAGCACTTATTTTTCATCCCTTATTATATGTTATATGCTGATACACATCACTGATTATTGTTACAATTAGGGACAACAAGATTAAATTTATTTTCCACCTAACATATTATAAGTATACTTGGTTTTCATTGTGTCCTGGGCAGGTATTCTTCTCTCAAAAGGTCACTCAAAGCATTGGAAACCCTAAACATTTCCCAAGAATCTTTTCCAAGTTATTACTACCATTTAAAATTGACCTTTAGGGGCATCCATCCACACATCTCTTTTTTCATCTCAATCCCCCCTAGGGTCACCAAAATTACCCCCTTGAGGTGACTACCTCAACTCTAAAGTGATGGGAACACCTACCTAAGGTGAAAATGGGTAGGTTCTCTCCAAGTTGTCACCATTTTTGTGGTTGGGCTGAGATTTTCCCAACCTACAACTTGTACGATAACATTAGGTAGGTACAATTCTCTTCTACATGTACTCAAGCATTTGGAAACCATTGACCATCACCAAGACTTGTTCCCAATTCATCTTCCACTTCTTAGTTTGACCTATAGGGGAATAATCTTCCATTACTCCAATTTCCATCTCATTTCCCCCTAGGGTCACCCGAGACACCCCCCTTGTGTAGGATTTCTCCTTCACTAAAGAGATGGGAGTACTTATCTAAGGTGATAGTGGGTAGATACTCCCATACTTCTCTCCACCTTGTGGATTTGGTCGATATTTTCCCAACCTACAATTTGTGAGATAACACCAAACATGAACAATAAACTCACATTTTATAAAGAGATGATGAATCGATTCAACATCTAAGAGGCAAAGAGCACACCTAGATGGACCTTCTATCCCCATTTTTTGTAGATTCTTAGCTATAATGATCTTACCATAAACTAACATCCAACAAAAAAGGTTAACTTTAGGGAGGCAGTTTGAATGCCATACTTTCTTTTAGATTGTAGACTTTGGTTGAAGTATAGAGGAATACAACTGATGTGTATACCCCAACTTAACACTATAGTCAAATTCTCCCCATCCTCTATGATAAAAAGTATAATGGATCCAAGGCATGCATACTTTGAGATGGGATATGAGAATAGGGATTAAATGAATCAAATATGAAGGAGGAGAACCAAAATCCCAACCTTTCCATTGATCCAAATGGACCAAGACGAAATGTCATAAAACAATTTCTTAGTTTAACTAACCAACCAATTTTTAAGAGGTTGAAGCTCTTGGTTGTTGATCATCTCTTGATTTCCCATGATGTTATATTTCCATAAGTTGATTGAATGACCATTTCTTGGGACCCATATTAATTTGTTTTTGATGATGGGTGTTATTGTTTTAATCAATTTTCAAATGGGGGAGCCTCTCCTTATTTCTTGTATGTTATGAATACATCTTTTTCTCTCCCCTGTAAAGTATTCTTGTGAAAAATATTTTTCCACCAGTCATACTATATTGAGATCATCCTCCATAGAAGATTTTCCCACATGGATAAATTCATTAATATATGATCTTTGATTCCAAGGATGCCATGTTATTCGAGGGATCTAATTGTTTCCTAATTAATCGAATGAAATCTCTTGGCATTGGTATTACCTCCCTGCCATAAAATTTTATCAAATTCATGGGCTATATATTGCATTACTCTCATTGAGGCAAGCATAATTTTACATTGGAAGATAGGGAGGGAAGAAATCATTGATTTTATGAGGATTACTCTTCCAACTAGGTTCAATTAGTGTGCCCCCATTTGATGAAACCTTATTTTAATTTTGTTGTGTACACTTTGCCATGATTGGGAGGATGTATTGGACAACCTTATAGGCATACCAAGATATCTAAAAGAATAGCATGTTTCTTATCAAGAAAACATTAAATTTCGGAAATAACTTGCAATAGACTTTTACTTACATTCCATGCATAGATTTGGATTTTTTTGTGGTTGATTCCCCCTCCTAGATACATTGGAAAAAATATCTTGAACCTTTTTTAATTTGTCTACAATTATGGAAGAATCACCACCCAATAAGATGGTGTCATCGACGAATTGAGCATGATTGATGTTTTTTACACTTCGTACCACTTTAATTCCAAGAAGATTATTTGCACGCCCTTCTGATTCCAATTTCTTTCTCAAATACTTTGCCAAAATTGTTGAATGGTGTTGTCATTTATGTCAAATTCAATCATTGGTGATCAACATGAAGAACCCTATGGGTTTACTTGAAGGAGTCTCTAAAGTGGTCCCCTTATGGCATAGATTTAAACATGGATGTCACAAGAAGATGCTTTGAAGAATCCCATGAGAATCCCCAGAGGTGTGGTCAAGAATCCCCTACAGTCAAGTGAAGAAGCCTACAAATGTCCAAGATCAATATTGCAAGATGGAGATTGTTGAAAATATTATTTGTGGTCAATTTGGATACCCTATATTTGAGGGAATTTTTACCCTACATAAATAACTCAAATGGAAGAACAAGTTACATGGTTGGAAATATTATTCCGAGACCTTTCCAAAGGTATATGGAAGTCCCTGTAACTTGCTATGAATGAGGAGATATAATTTTTTTCATCCAACAACCCATCCAAAAAATTGAGGTTGGCTTAAATAATTTTTTGGGGACATAATTACTATAAATACATGATATAATTTCACATTTTTTGAGAAACTAAGCACGATATCAAGTCTGAGGTGTGCATAAGTTGTTTGGAGTGTCTTCTGGTGTGAAGGAGAAGTCTAAGGGATTCTCTTAAGGTCTTTCTTATTCTCAAGGTATGATATAAGGTTGTGATGCTACCGTATGCTCTGCTATGAAGTTTTGATGTTACCGTGAGGTTGTTGGGGTTTATATTTGGACCCATGTGGACCTATAATCTCTATGTGGAACTAGTTTGTGAGGCTCATATTTTGGAGATTTTGGAACATGATTTGAGGCGTATCCTTGGAGATCTTGGCATATGTTTTTATGTGGTTGTTGGGTTTTATATGTGGACCTATGATCTCTATGTGGACCCAATTTGATGATGATGATGTATGAATGATAGTGACAGTGACATTGACAGATTGATTATTTTATATACATATTTGAGGGTGGAAGGAAGGGGCAAGGAAAGGGGGTTGGAGCCTCCTTTCAGTTGGAATTGGAGAATCTAGGAAGTTGTAGCTTCCTTTAGGTTGATGCCTGTAAATCATGGGGTTGGTTCATCCTTTCAATTGGAGATGGAGAATTTTGGAAGTTGTAGCTTCCTACTAATGTGATATTATTATTATATAAGAACAACATTTGTGGTTTTCTTCCATTTGGATTTCCACATAAATCTATTGTGCATTGTGTATTTGTTCTTTTTCCCTTTACTATATATTGGGATTCATTTATTTGATTGAAAATTTAAAGTTTTTAAAAGCTGTGAAACTATAATTGATACTGATTCACCCCCCTCTCAGTATCAACAATTGGTATCAGAGCAAGTTACCTTCAAAACAATCTAATCACTGTAAGGAAGATCGTGAGAAAAAAATGGAAGGCCACATTCAAAATGGGATTCCACCATTTGATGGAAACAATTATGCATACTGGAGCAAAAAAATGCAAACTTACATGAAAAATTTAGGAGTGGATATCTGGCTCTCAGTCGTCAATGACTATAAAGTTACAGAAAATACTCCAACTAATCTAGATAAGAAGAAATTAATGAGTTGTAATTCAAAGGCTAGGCATGTTATCATAAGTGGATTGAAACCAACTGTTTCTAGCAATGTGATGGGTTGAAGCACAATTAAATAGGCTTGGGATAAACTTCAAAATATTTATGAAGGAGATATGAAAGTCAAGGAGGTCAAACTTCAATGACATAGAGCATAATTTAAAAATCTGAAAATGAATGAAAAAAAAGATATTGCGACCTATTTACTCAGAGTAGATGAAGTTGTCAATGCCATCAGAGGATTAGGAGAAGTCAAAGAATCCTTGGTTGTACAGAAAGTGATGAGATCACTTCCTTTGAGATATGATGCCAAGGTCTTGGCCATTGAATAAACTAGGGATTTGACCAAAATGACAATGGATGAACTACATGGGACTCTCATAGCATATGAAATGAAAACAAATACAAAAAATGGACAACCAAATACAGAAACAACTTTTAAAGCCACGAAGAAAACAAGGAACAAAGAACACAGGGTAGCAGAAAGACTAGGCGATGAATTAGATGAAGACGCAACATATTTCATAAGGAGGCTCAAGTGGGGAACCAAAAAATACAAAGGTAAGTTACCTTTTAAAGATTCAATTGTGGTAAAATATGAAACTATTCTAAGAAATGTCCTTTTGAAGAAAATAAAAGCTTCCACAAGAAAAGAAGTCTTTGCTCTAAGGAGGAAAACAATTCTTCAAATGAAAGAAATCGAGAAGAAAGGGAGGAAAACAATTCTTCTAAAACAGATGAAATCACTTCTGAATAAGAGTTTGATGCAGAGAAAAAAGAAACAAACAAAGAATCTTCATAGGGAAGCAAAGACATCACATAAAGTGAACAAGAAGATGAAGAAAATCTTTAAAAAATGAAGCATGCTGAAGAAGAAAATATCAAGCTCAGAAATAAAAATAGAGAGTTAAAAAACGAATTGAAAAATTGTGAAGAAGAGAATCATGAGCTTGAAAATACAATTGACAATTTGAACGAGCAGTTAGATAAATCCAAGAAGACTGAAGATTATGAGAAATTAAAAACAAGATTGGATCACACAAGAAAAGAGTTGATGTTGACAATGGAAAAGTTGAATTACTACAAGAAATTTGAAAGAAGTTCTGAAAATTTAGATGAAATTATTAGCAAGCAGAGATCACCTACTGATAAGACAAGACTTGGATATGACAATAGTTTGAAGACATCAGACAAAGATAAAACAAACAAGGAAGATGAAGGAAATTCTAAAACACTATGCAAATGGCTTAAGAAGTGGAATCAACAAACAAAAGGGAGTTGAAGAACAACAAGAACATAACACCTCCAACTGGAATAGGAGATCAAAATTCAAAAGGGGTGAGACACCAAGAAGGTCCTTTTCTACCAGGTATGAGAGTATTTTTCTTGGTCATTTTTATTCTTGCATAATCTTTGGACACGAAACAATTCACTGTAAAATGAATGTAAGAAACAACTATATGAGAAACAAAAATGATTATGGGTATCCAAAGGACAATCATGTAAATAGTAGATCTTGAAATGCTCATGGATTTGCCAACATAAATTACAATCCCTTTGATCCACTGATGGATCAAGATATTGTATGCTACAAATGCAATAATCTTGGTCACAAAGCATGAGATTGCATAAATATGAAAGAAGATTCTCCTATCATACAACCAACTACAATATGTGAAAGGAAAGATAATCCAAACAAAGAAGATTGTTGATTAACACAACTTGTTGAATATAAAGAAGATGAATGGCACATAGACAATGGGTGCTCAACACACATAATTTGGGACCAAAACAAATTCATCAACTTAAAGAAAGGAAAAAGTGGTACTGTTTCATTTGGAAATGACGCCTCTGTCAAAACACTTGGAAAAGGTGTAGTGAGCCTTGGAAGTGAAAATGTAAAAGCAACAAATGTCTTACTGGTTGAAGATTTGAAGCACAATCTCTTTAGTGTCAGTAAAATATGTGATAAGAGATACAATCTTAAGTTTGATTCCCAAAGATGTGAAATTAGAGAAGAAGACTCAGGAAGATTGGTTTTAATAGCAACAAAAAGACCAAATAACATATACATTCTAGACAAAGAGGAGAGAAAGAGGATTGAAGTCACACAAAAGAGCTCCAAGGACTATAACAAGGAAAAAAAGTATAAGAAAACAAAAAAAGAAGGTGAAATACTATTAAGCACCATGAGTTCAGGGGGAGCAACCCCAAAGAGAAGAGTTACCCTTTTCCATTGATTTCAAAGGGGGAGAGAAATATTAGGAGCATGATGATTGGGGGAGTATGAGTGTTGCCATCAATGACAAAGGGGGAGATTGTTGAATGGTGTTGTCATTGATGTCAAAGTCAATAATTGATGATCAACATGAAGAAGCCTATGGATTTACTTGAAGGAGTCTCCAAAGTGGTCCCCTTATGGCATAGATTTAAGCATGGCCCTCATGGGAAGACACTTTGAAGAAGCCCACAAGAAGTCTCGGAGGTGTGGTCAAGAATCCCCTACAGTCAAGTGAAGAAGCCTACAGATGTCCAAGATCAATATTGCAAGATGGAGATTGAACAAAGTTACCAACTTAATGAGAACTGTGACCTCAAAACGAGAACTCTATCCCTTAAACCCCATATTTTTTCATTAAAAACATGAAAATCAATCCCCAAATCAAAAAGTGGTGCTACCGGTAGCACCATTTTTTCTAACGGGGTCAAAATTACAACATTTTCCAAGCATGGCCTTCAAAAATCATACAATAGCTCAAAAAAACCTTAAAATAAACACCCAAATCAAAAAGTGGTGCTACCAATAGCACCGTTTTTTTCTAATGGGGTCAAAATTACAATATTTTTCAAGCATGGCCTTCAAAACTCATACAATAACTCAGAAAAACCTTAAAATCAACACTTAAATAAAAAAAAATGATGTTACCTAAAACACAATGTTTTTTTCTAAATGTTAAAATTATACCTAATTACGACCTAATTGAAACTATGGCCTTGACAACAAATCCCTATGCAAATAAAAAACTCATAATTGGATCCCAAATGGTCACTTGAAAATTTATTTACTATTTTTTTATTTTTATTTACATTAAAGAATAAATAAAGAGAAAGGAGAAAATCTTCGCAAATCATTATTTTTTTTAAATGAAGAAAAAAACACATTTTCAAAACCCAAATTACCGAAAAAAAAGGTAGAAAAAAAAACCAAAAAGAAATGAAAAAAAATTAAAATTTCCCTGGAAAAAAATATTTTTTTTTTGTAAATAAAAAGTATTGTATTACCTTTCCTTAGCAAAAATCACACATGTCTGAGTATACACTATAGCACACCATATATTCTTCCACCACAGTGGAAACCAAAACGTGTGGACAAGACAACTGTTCATTCTTCTTAAACATTAAAAAATACAACTGTCAACAAACAAACATGGGGACTTGCCACCTGTTTTTCCACAAGCGTGGAAACCATAGCAGGCGGTGGACTGAGTGCCCTGACCAACGATCGATCTAGAACCAGATTCTATGGTGCACAAAAAAACTTAACATTTAGACCTGAGAAAAAACCTGTAAAAGCACTAGACATGAGGGGAACCCGAGCATTCATCCTAGCTAAGTCAGAAGAAGAAAGGCTGGCAGCAAGTCAAGCATCGAATTTTTTTAGGCTCGCTTGATAGGGAGTGAGACAGGACTTCCAAATGCTTACTGAGGGTGTGTTGGTAGTGTTGCTGCTCTGCCAAATCCTTGTGCATCTTGAAGATCAAGACTAGGTTCTCTTCTGTAAGCCTGCAAGAGATGGGAGCCGAGTGAGCTTTGTAGATTTTTAATGACAAAACAATCAGCAAGATAATATTCTGTCAAACACTTAGCAACCTAGAGATAATTGTCTTCATAAATTTCAGAAATGCATAAAATTGCATTCAAAAATTTCCATAAGCAGAAATACACATTGCTAAGAAAAATAGCAGCGGAAATAACACAGTGGATAACAACCCATAACACAGAGAAATTTAGGCAAATGCCAGGGAAAACCCCAATGTGGGGAAACCCAACGAGAGAGAGAGATCTATTATTCAGCTTCCGGAAACTACATATCAACATCAAAATAACATTTCCAGCCAAGGAAAATACCTCACAGCACCAAATCTATCCCACAGAAATTTGCCTCATTTTCCGTGCCAAAACCATATTGCTGTACGACCTCCTCTGTACCTCATTTTCCATTCCCACAATCAGTTGTACGAACTGTTTCGTACGACCCAAAAAAAACCACAAAAAATATGAAATCCACCTCGAAAATCATTCCTGAAATGCATCGATTTCCGTGCCAAATCCATATGGTTGTACAGACTGTACAGAATCGTACGCACTATACGGATTCGTACAATGCAACCTCCCACATCAGAAAAATATTTCGTCCCAAAACTCACATAATTTTTTTTCTCAAGATTTGTGCCCTCCTTCCTTGGAAAACGTGCCCTCTTTGTTGCTCACTTTCCTCTCTCAAGCTTACTCAGAAAATCTCTCTAACTCAACTCCTCTCGTCTTCTCAATGTCTTCTCAACTTATCTTGCACACTACCCAATGCATTCTTTTATAATCCGAAAATGACATTTTCCCCCCAAAGTGTGTTTTCACCTTCCCCAACCCTAGATCCAAAGGCCAAGATTAGATCTTGCCTTTTCCAAGATCAAGGGTCTTGATCCATTCCCTCCAAAATGTATCATTTAAAATTAAAGTGAATTTCACTTTACTACATAAGTGCTTTATGAAAATAAAGTCACTTTAAAAATAGAAGGTGCACTTTATTAAAAAGTCACTTTAATAAAAGAACCACTTAAAACAACTTTATAAAAAATATTACAAAGTTAAGTGCCTGGTAGTGTAAATGTTAAGGTAACATCCACATACAAGACAAAACATGCGGAGTACCTCCCGAGCTAAAAAGCTAACACTCCCTCTTAGCGAGGGATGTACTTACTGCCATCTCCATCATCTGGTCCCATCACACTGTGCTCTGTAGGAGCTCCCTTTGAACCTGGAGCCATCCGCAACACCTGCACAGAACTCGAACTAGAATATCTTCTCCTAGCAACCTCCTAGAACCCCGAGTTCACTTCATCTTGAGCATCGGTTCGATCAAACTGGCTGAGCCTTCTGCCAGTGCTCAGAAGAGACTCACTCTCTTCTCTCGGAATGCAAGACTATATCCTTGGCACCACCACAGTCTCAGAAGCCTCCTCACGCTCCTCATCTGACGCTGAATCATACATCAAAGGCTGCCCTCTCAATATATACAACCTATTCACCCGGTTACTGATCAGCTGCAGCTCTACCGGGTCCACTCCCTGCCTGTAGATAAAGACATGTTCTCTCATGAAAAATACACAATATCCTACATCCTCCAAGGTTGAGACTGAGAGAAAGTTAACACTCAACCCTGGAATAAAGAGAACTCCATCAAGCTCCAAGAGTTCCCCAAACTCGAGTTGGAATATGACATTCCCAACTCCACGTACAACTCTCTCCATACCACCTTCATTTACCACCTGTCTGCCAGGACCAATCATTTTGAAATCTAGGAATACTTGCCAGATTCCCGTCATGTGGCTAGAGGCTCCACTATCCACAATCCATCTGACATCACCTCTAAATCCTCCGCTGCCGACACTGGAAACTAGGGTCACCAAAGAAAATTCCCTATCAAACTTTGAAGCAAGGTTCTGCATGGTTGTTGTAGCAGCTGTCTCATGCCCCTCTGACTCCTTCTTCTTCTTCTTCCTCTCAGGACAATGAGAGGCAAGGTGCCCCAACTGGTTACAATGATAGCATCTGACTTTACTCAAGTCCCTTCCAGAACTTCCTTTCTTCTTGCTCTTTGCAACAAGAGCAACATTCTCATCAGCTTTGTCTATCTTATTTTCACTGCTCTGAGATCTTTCTCGGATCTCCTCTTGAGTGAAATCATCCCACAGTCTGCTCCAATCTCGTAGATGCTCAAGTCCCACCACACACTTCACGAAGAATTCCCATTCTTTGGTGAAGCCATTTAAGGCTATTCTCACCAACTTAGAATCCGTAATGTAATGATCCCAAGCCAAATTCTTTCTTGGAATCACTAACTACTACTAATTTATTGAGTTATTAAGTGCATACAAGATTCATCAACACATGGAGATCACAATATATTCGAGATGTAGAAGCACAAGCAAAGATCTGACCTTT
>ML791099.1:216927-242979 GCA_009831015.1 Picea engelmannii | reverse complement strand
CAGAAGGGAAAGAGAACATCCCTATCAAAAGCCTCTTCTTATTATGAAAAATGAAGTGGATCTCTATTTACTAGACGTGCGATCCAAGGATTACTTATACAAGCAAACATCCAATGAATGAAGGCAAGACAAAATCCAAACTTAAAGAGAATATAAAAAATGAATGAATGTGTGACCCTGTCAAAAGCATTAGACATATTTAGTTTAATGATCATATCTTTGTATGCCTTTATTTGACAATGATGAATTTCTTGAACCATTATTATATTTTCTACAATTTTCTTTTTTTTTCTTGAAGCCTCCCTAATTCTCTAAAATTATTTTAGGAAGGAGCTTTTTGATCCTGTTAGCAATAATCTTGGTCATAACTTTATAAGATGAATTTCATAATGAAATAGGGAAAATCTTGACAACGATGAGGGGTTAGATTTCTTAGGGATAAGAGAAAGGAAGGATGAGTTGGTATTCCCCCAATTATGTATGACTTATGCACATATTGCAACATTCTTATGAAGTCAAAATTAATAATATTCCAACATTCCCTGCAAAAATGTATTGTAAAATCATCAGGTCCCGATGCCTTGTCAGGAGATAGAATCCATATTGTCTTTGAATTTCTTCTTTATAAATTTCCTTCATCATCTTTGGTTCTCACTTTGAGTGACTAATGAGGGGATATTTTCCAACATGAGTTCAATGTCCTCTGGATCGATCCCTTCCTTTTCAATATATAAATCCTCATAATGTGAGAACATTGCCTTCTTTATCTCATCAAAGGTTTTGAGAGTAGATCCATCTTTGCTTGTGATTTGTTTATCATTATTCCTCCATGTCATAGCTCTTTCCTTTCAGTGAAAGAACACGATGATCATGTCCCCATATTGTAGCCATACATTTCTAGACTCGAGTTGCCACATTTCCTCCTCCCTCCTTAAAGATTTATGATACTTTTGATAAACTATATTCTCCTCATTGATTAGGTCACTGGTTATCATTTCTATGTCCAATTTTCCCTGAAGCCACAGGGGATTAAACCGATAAGCGATGGGGCCGTAATTAGGATTGTCCATCATTTGAAGTGAAATGATCTTGTGATTTAAAACTTCCCAAGGGATAATTTTTGAGGAAAATGATAGGTCGCTGACTAGAAATTCACTTTGTACAAGAAATCGATCAAGGTGAGCCGCTATATTCCCCCAACCTATTATTTTATTTGACCAAGTGAAGTTCCCCTTGATTGGTTTAACATCCACTAGATCCCAATGAGTAATCAAATCTTACATTCTTTCTAGAAATGGATCTCAAATTATACTCCCTCCCCTTTTTTCTTTGTTATTGAGAATGATATTAAAATCATCGGCCACAAGGGTATTCTGCCAATATGTTGAACTTCTTAAAGCTGAAAGAGATTCCCAACAATCAAATTTTTCTTTGTAGTTAGTGGGCATGTAAACATTTATAGCAATTTATCTTCCACCTTGATTTCTTGTTGGTAAAACTTGTTAATAGTCAACGTCTAGTATGAAATGAGAAATCCATATGCAACATAAAACTATTCCAAACCGAGCATAGGCCTCAAGAAGCACCTCTAGAGATGAATGTCTGTCGTTCATTATTTTTCCACTATAATTTGCAAACTTCCATTGTTTCCCTAGCCTCTAGCTTTGTATTCTTGGTGAGGATGACAACATGCTTTTATGTTTCTATTAAGTTTTTTACAATGTCTATCTTGATCCAATTTCTTATGCTCTACAATTTCAAGAGGCTATATTCATTACTTACCGGTTGGTTTTTGTTTCCCACCAAATGATGAGGTCAAGGCTCTTAGGTTTTAGGTGTTTCTTAATCCCGTACCTAAAGAAATCTCAATGGTCACTTGGGTCCCCAACTCCTTTTCCTTGTTTTTTATCTATTCCCTTCTTTCTTTAGCAAGTTCCTGGATTTTCAGGCAGTTTTTCTTCTACCACCTCGTCTTCCTTTTCCTCTCCTTTAGATTGTTGCTGAGCTTTCTTTCGCGTAATGAATCTTGCAAAATACAATGAATTTTCTAGGGAGTATTCAATCTCTTCCTCATGGTTTGAGATGTTACTTTCTATTCCCAAAGAAGTTAATGTTTATGGGGTTTCTTCCAATTCTAGCATAGCTATTGGAATTCTTGAATTGAATGGAGGAATACTTGTATATGTAATAGGAATAAATTCATCTTGTACGGAAAATTCATACATGTTTTCCCTTGAACTTGCTTCTCCCTGCTTCGGTTGATCTGGAGCTTTACTTGTCGATCCTGAGGGTGGCTCATGCTTGATTTTGTTGGTTGTGTTTGAACTATTGTCTATCCAGATCTACATGGTTTAAATCGACTGATTGCTTGATATACCTACTTTGGATTCGAGGTTGAGGAAACTTGGTTCAAATTTATTTTTTTGTTTTTGACCTACTACCATTGATCCTCCTTCTCTTGTGTTCGTTGCTCCACCTGGATGTTTTTTTTGCAGTCTTTCGCAAAATGTCCATACTCACAAAATGACTTGCACTTAAAAGGGAGTTTCTCATAGTCCACATGTTGTATATGTTTCCAATTGTATAAATATAGTTGGATTACTTTGAGTAAACCCTTTTCCAAATATACTTCTATGCAAATATGGGAATAATCAAACATACCATCTCTATGTTCAGATTTGTCAATATACATGCCCAAGGTGTTTCCTATGCAATGCATTATGTCTTCATTACAATAGTGCACTAGAAGCTACGACAAACGAACCCACGCTGGAATAGGAGATGATACATCATTTTCTAAGTTAAAATTTGGAGCCCGTCTGTTCAAATGCATAAACCTGGTGCCAAAAGAATAAGGCCCATTTCAAAAAATGAGATCCCGGTCTTCTTTGACCTTGAAGAGGAAGGCATAGAAGCCTCTTCCACAAAAATAATGATTGAGATTGCCTTTTATTAAAGCTTTCCAATTATTTTTCACCCAAATTTCCATGGCCCTTGGAGAATGTTAAATCCCTATGAATTCACCTATCGAACCCCCTTCAACCAACACAAATCCATGCGTTGAGAAGAGGAAGAAGGGAGGAGCACATTAGGGATTTCATTCAGCTTCTTAACAAATATGGTGGGTTGATAATTTATAGTCTTTCCCATAGCTAAAACCATGGCCTAACAAGTGGTTTCTTTAAAATCTAAAGGGGGGTGAACCCCCCCCCAATCCTTGTGGCCAGAGCCAAACACCCAAATCATGATCAAAATCAAAGAAGGGAGGGATTAGAAGATCACATTCTTAGTTTTTTTATTCAAAACCTTAAGCATTGATGCTTTAAAACAATAGAGAAAACATATTTGAAACATTGATTATACTTTTCTTGCTATTTACTAATTTCTATGGTTTGCAATGCTTCAAATTTTCCTTAGCTTACAAACAAATAATAATTGAAAAATCTTAAGAATTAAGGCCTTAGAACAATAGAAAAACTTATATGAAATATTGATTATACTTTTCTTGCTAACTACCTTTTTCTATTGGTTGAAAATAAAGATGCTTAAAATTTATAAGGGAAGACTCTTGAAGTGGTATGTGTCACAACCCTACAATCCACCCAAGGTTTCAACCAACACATGAGGGTCATGCATCACCACAATGTTTTGTTTTGGTGGCCTCACCAAACCAAAACCTACTCCATCCAAACTACGCCTTACTCAAGATGCACCCATACTCTATCCTGAGTCACTTGTTTGATTACTTGTGTTCTTTACTTAACCAATTACAAATTTCTTAGACTTAGCCAAAACGACACCAAGAACATGCAACCACATAAAGAGACACAAATATGAATGGGTGGCTAAACCGACCTAAAACCCAATTTTTTATTGCAAGAAAAATAATATGTCGAGTCTGCAGCTTGTGCCACACAAAGAAACATAACAAGGAGCTTCCGCTCAGTTTACATCCACAATAACCTGTACAAAACACAAATACCCTCTTCATTGAGTCACCCCTACAACCTTCCTTCGTTACCACCGTCATAAACCAAAGCGAGTCACCTCCCCTTCATGATTCATTTTTGTAGAACCTGTAGGCCTTGACTTAGCTCATTCATCCCCCTTATTTGGTTCAAAACTCGTCTTACTTCATGACTTGCTTCTTGGAAGATGATTTCATTTTGTCTTTGTAATGTACCCACTTTTGGACATCATTATATTACAGAGTGTTATGTTGACCAGAGTATCCAGATGGGGGTGATAGCGAGTACATGAGCTATTGAAGCGTTTTATTGGGCCCGATTTGCATCGCTCATCTTATTTCATCATCATGATCCATTCTGCACAGCTTGGCTTTGGTTCTGTTGCATTCCAACGATTTCCATAATTTTGAGTTATTTTGGGCTATATGTTAATTAAATTCACTAAGGAGGTCATATTGGGCATAATACTTGGAGGAACCTCTTAGTGTAATATCTCATCAAAATCAGGAGGAATAACACTACAGGGTAGGATGATGAGAAGTGACTTTCAGTGGCCAGAGAAGCCACAAGGAGGGATAAACCACTTTTTAGAGGTAAAATGGTTAATTAATTAATTAAAGTTATTTAATTAATTGATTAATAATTAAATAAAGTAAAAGTCACTTGGAGAGACAAGGTGAGAAGGGATGATAAAAGAGAGATAGGGGACTCTATTCTCTCATTATGTTGTTTATCAATTGATATCTGGCTTCTTGCTAGTGAGCCCAGTCACTTGGGGGTTTTGAGGGTTTTGACTTAACAAACCTTAGAGATCAGCTCGATGGTGAAAGATCCCACCCAACATGGTCCAATATTGGTCACAGAGGTGAAAGATTCCTCCCTCACCATTCTACATCAGATCTTATTTAATCACAGGTGGATTCTACATCAGTTACAGGTTTAGAGAGAGCTAGGGCACAACTTCTGGGGGTTACTAGCACAAGGGCACACCACCTTGAGGAGAATAGCACGATCTAGGCAGAGGAGAAGGATTATGAAGAAAATGACTTCTGGATATTCTTTGTAGGGCCCAGGGCGCCTTTCCTATCCCTTTCCGAAGGAGGTTTCTTTGTCGTATTATTTATTGGGCTTAACATGAGTTGGGAAGAAGGAGGGCGCACTACAGATAGAGGGATTAGTCTTCTTGAGGTCTAGATCTTCTTCATTCAGCTTGAGACTTTGCCAGGATGGTTCTAGTGGCCCGATCTACATTTTTGGAGAGTTTGGAGTCATTTGGAGCATAGGAAGAGGAGGACCAAACTCTAGGGTATCTACAGCCACCAGGATAGTGCACAACTCAACTAGTTTGGGGGTTTGGCACTTCATAGGGCCATGGTTTCATCTTATCATTAATCTCTTGCAGCTATTGGCCTTTGGAGGCTTGTATCTTCTCCTCTTGGACTTGTTGGAGGATTATTGTCATTTTTTTATGAGTTCTCAACTATATTGTTCCAAATCTGTAGATCTATTGTATCAAGATCTTCTACTACTATGAATACAATCAGATCTGAGGTATTTTTGGTTATTCCTTGTGTTATTGATATTGTATCTTGTTGAGGTATGTACCATTGCTATATGTTCTTATTTGTTGCTATAAACACACATTAAAACCATCAGTATAAACCCTGGCGCAACCTAAAAGATCAAAATCAACAAAGTGTTTCATGAAATGCCACAACTAAAAAACCCATAAAAATCAATGAAAAAAGAAATGTTCTTGGCATCTTGGCTTGGGAACATTACAATCTCCTCCTTGGAATATGTAGGTTACCATATCTCCAAATCGACGTGTCCCTTTCCTTAGAGCCGACACAATGTTTGGAAACTTGTCCACATAACTCCTTGTCAAAACTTCGTCTAAGGTGTGCGTGTCCCTTTGGCGAGTTGGCCGAATCACCTAAGAATGCCCTCATTTCTTCCAGCCAACTCATCATTTTGCTTGGCTGCCCAATGTCCACAACCGATCGTCAATCAAATGTATGCTACACAACACCTTGGTTAGCTCCTCTTGATGTGTCAGACGCCCAAGGTGACTAAGTTCTCCCATTACAAGTCTGCCTTATGTTTGTTGGTTGGATCGAGCACCTTGTCCGTCAAATTGTTCAATCGATGCTGTAATGTCCCCAAGGCCGAGCCCTATTGTAAATCATGTCTATGAAATATAGAGCTTGCATTATGAATTGTAATTATGTTTTATAGGCTGGTGAGCCAAGTTTATATAAGCTGGTGGGCTTATGTGTTATTGGGCCAGAGAGCCTAAGTGTTAAGGCTGGGAGCCTGCTTTTGTATATGTAATCATGCAGAACATTAATAAAAATATAAACACCGCTGCGTGCAGACCGACCACGAAGAATGAGTGATGGGGGACTAAGATTCCACAGATTGGGTAAGGGATTGGGGGCTGGAAGGTTGGAAAGAGAGGCTAAGTGTTGAGCCTAGGGGCTTAGATCCTTGGGAATAATATTTTAATATTATTCCAAAATCCATGTGAAATATATGTTGTGTCCTGAGTTCCTGGAGAGGAATGCATGTTGATGGAGTGCGTGTGGCTTCATGGGTGACATGTGTTGACCCAGGCACATGCAGTTAAAAAAAAAACTGCAGAAGTCAGCCGTGGAGGGGAGGGGGGGCACTCCTCATTCCATCATCCTTTCCATCTGATTTCGAATACCCTCATGCAGCTCTGAGAACCAGAAAACCGATACGTCTTCATGAAGACCAAAACATCATTCGTCTGATTCCGTTATTGGTCCACGTCTGTTGACATACCTATGCACCATTGAGAGAACTGGTCAGGAGGGGAAAGTCGACTTGTGAGTTCTAGAACCCAGTCTATCCACCATTGCAGAGTTGAATCCATACTCGATCTGTCTGTAGGTTGTTGTTTTCTATTTTCCTGAGTCGAGTTGTGTTGTGGTTATCCTCATCATGCGGGAATTGAGTCGGAAGGGGCTGAAGAACCGGGTTTTAAGGCCCTTAGTTGAAGAGGTAGTCTGTCAGGCTTGTGAGAAGCTATTTCCAGGTGAAGGAGTCTGCTGGGAAGTGGTATTCTTCTAGAGAGAGTCCATCACTAGCTACAGAGCTCTAAGACTTCCTAATTTGGCCTGTTGCCGAGACCCAGAGAGGGAGGTGCAGCACTGGTGGATTGTTCTTGTGAAGGTGTATACTCCCGGGAGGAACATGCATGTGGGGAATGAGAGTCCATGAGTAGTGGGCGTAAGAAGGCATCCTGGGAAGAATCCTTCCGGTTATTCTGTGCAGTTTTCCCTGTAACCTCAGCCTAGACTAGGATTCCTTGCCTTGGGTGGAGCTTAGTCCCAAATCGGGGGTGACCCACTACTGATCATGATGAGTAGCGTGGTCTAAGGCTGGGAGGTTCGTGGAAGGCCTGTACGTGGTCGGTGGAATTACCACGGTTTCAAAGATAAGTATCAACTTATGCTTAATATTATGTTTTGCACGCTTGTGATGCTTATATGTATCATGTATTCTGTTGTGCATATGAATTATTGTTAATGCCGTGGATTATGTATGCTAATGGTATTAATGTGCTTACGCTGTGTTTAACTGTAATTAAGCAATTGTATTTCATAAGAATGCATAATATGTTACAGTAGTGTTTTTCCACGTAGTAATGTTGTGCTTACTCTGAGTTAAATGTGTTTAATATGACTTAAATGCATGTTATTAATTAAGTATGAGAATGATGTTGTTCCGCACAGTAGTGTTTTCCCGACTAGTGGGATGACGGTCGAGGACGTTACAATATGGTATCAGAGCCTAGTTTCAACGCTGAGCCTGGATGGGCCGGATAAGTGGTCTTTGGACCGAGGTTTTGAGAAGAAATTGTGTCTGGAGGACTAATTTCAAACCTC
Source organism: Picea engelmannii (assembly GCA_009831015.1). Taxonomy (NCBI): domain Eukaryota; kingdom Viridiplantae; phylum Streptophyta; class Pinopsida; order Pinales; family Pinaceae; genus Picea; species Picea engelmannii. Next base: position 235,097 of record ML791099.1, on the reverse strand, counting down.
AAAATGTCTCTGAGTGTCAACGGACTACTTGACCGTGTTACAAAGTTCAGAAGGAGGGTACCAAGTCATTGGCCAGAAGTCCTTGAGAAGCAGAGTTGGACGGTTAGAATTCTCTATGGAGAACTCGCAAAATCGCGAGGGCCGTAAGATGGACAGAAGTTGCAAGGTGGTTAGTGGATGGAGAAACTCGCCACCCTAGGATCCATAATAAACGTGGGTTGTTAATCATGGTTGGTTTGAACCATTGGATCATTTCGTGAATTCAGGGATCGTGAACTTGGAGCGCAGGCCAAATTCTTGGTCACTCCAAGTCTCGAATCGCGAAAGAGATTAACAAGGGTAGAATCGAACGGTGGAGCGCTTTCAGGAAGAAGTGCCGAAATCCCGTGAGCCGTCGGATCCAACCAACTAGCGAGGAAGTTAGGGATGAAGAGATTTGACAGGTGTAAGCTTAGGAGAGATCTAGACCGTCGGATCAGGGGAGGCTCACAACCGTTGATCTCATACATGAATTCCCATATCGGAATTCGGGGATTGAAGTGACAAGAGATTTGGATTTGCTGCATCGTGAACTCCCGATTCACGAAACTCCGAAAATATCTGGACCGTTAGATCCAAATCATTGAGGATCGTTGGATCTCGTACAAGAACTCGTGTATCGAAATTCGGGGATTGAAGTGACAAGAGATTTGGAGTCGTTGCATCGTGAACTCCTGGTTACCAAAAACCCGAAACCCTGAAATCCTGAAACGATCTACACCGTAGATCGTAGGAGAGGAACTTGACCGTTGGATCAAGTAGATGAATAGACCGTAATTTCAGAATTTCGGCAAACGAAAGTTCGAGATGTGTAGATGCACGAACTCCTGATGTCCGAAACTCCGAAACGAAAAGTAAAAGTAGTGGGCCCCCCTGACATCGCTGGGAGTGAGGTGGACCTTCTTAAGGACACCAAGTGTCACTACCTTGGTGGGCGAAAATTGTTCTGTGGGCCCGGAGGGTAAGGAAATCAAATTTTCGGAAGTCGAGAGTTGGAGAGGGAAGTGAGTGCGAGAACCTCCGGGACCAAAACCTCGAAACCCGAAACCCCGAAGCTTCGAAATCCCTAAACCTAAAGTTTCGTTTGGAGAGCCTTGTAGCACCTAGCAGTTTAGCATTTGATCACGGCCCGTGGACGCATGGGTTGGGGACTAAGAAAATGGGGGCTATCGTCGGAAATTGTAGAGCCAAACAGAGCTCAGAAAATTCGTGGAATCGAAACGTTTTCTTATTCGCGTTGGTTTATGAATGTTGTAGTTTTATTAAGGGTTTAAGGCCTGACAAACTTTGGTTGAATGCACGTTGTGTGTGCAGAGTTCAACGAGTGTCAGGACAGCCACGAATCGACGCTGAGTATAGAAATGGAAGAGCTGCGGATTGCCTCCAATTCAGAGAACGAAAGAGAAGGAAGGGATGTCAACTTGGGAGTCGAAGGATCGAACTCCTATGGGCACGAAAGATAATTGGATAAGGAAGGGCATGTGATGAAAATCATTGAAAGATTGCAGAAGGATGCCTAGGCTCACTGAGATGATAGCCAAAAGCTCATGAGGGTCAAGGATTGACAGGGTGAATTCAACTTAAAGATGTTGAAGAACCTGGAAATAATAGAAAGGAGATTGGAAAAGGAGAGTGACACAAGCAAAACAGGGAGTCATAGGACCCCTAAGAGAAAAAGAAGATCGAGGAGTGGTAGCAGACATCGTTGTCGCTCCCCAAAGAATTCCGATAAGGAAGCACATAGTAGTTCAAGCCCATCCCCTACCAGAAAACACCGAAGATATGGAGTGGATGAATTGAAAGGGGAGATGAAAAAGATTAAGCCTCCTACGTTTGATGGAGAACATAAGAAGGAGGAAGATGTCGAAACATGGTTGCTTGGCATGAGGAAATATTTCCAACTGCAGAATTATTCCTCTCATGCAGAAGGAAGAATTTCGATGTATCAACTAAAAGGAAAAGCATCCATGTGGTGGGATCAACTTGTGCAGGTGCAACATGTTAGAGAGAAATATATCACATGGAAGGAATTCAAGAGGAAATACCTGACTAAAAGATACTATGACAGAAAGATGAAGGAGTTCTTCAAACTCAAGCTGGGCAACATGATCATTGATGAATACAAACGAAGGTTTTTGGAATTACTGAAGTATGTTCCATTCATCAAAGATGAGGCTGTCAAGATTCAGAGGTATCTAAGTGGACTGCCACCTTCCATTGGTGACAAGATTCGGTATGATGATCCTAAGACTATGGAAGAAACAATAAGAAGAGAGAAATGCTTATATGAGCAACAAAGAGAAAAGCCTACCTTTCGGAAGGCTTGGGATGACCAGAAGAAGTTTAAGAAAGAATAGAGGAAGAAGGGAAAAAAACCTCCCTTTTTCAGAAATAGTCCTCAAGGACATCCATCGTTTAGAGAGCCGAGAATGGTTGAAGCGAGGGAACAAAGGCCAAGACAGATTCCCATTCAGTGTTGGGGTTGTAAAGAGAGCCACAAGTACAAAGATTGTCCCCATAAAAATGGAAAAGCAAGAGTTGTCCATAATGTTCAACAAGCTGAAACAGTGGAGGACATGGGCAGTAGAATGCCAAGGATCTATGCGGCCCTAGACAACAAGAAAGTTGAATTTCAGTCGCACATGATTGAAGTGGAAGGTATGATTAACAACCAACCATTTATTATTTTAATTGATTCAGGGGCTAGCCATATTTATGTAGATCCTAGGGTGGTGGAAAGTTTGCATTTATCAAGAAGCAAACATGAAAAGTCTTGGTTAGTGCAGTTGGCTACAGGAACCAAGAGGAAAGTCATTGAGTTGGTTAAGTCTTGTCCAGTGGACATGAAGGGATTGAGCACGAAGGATGAATTGAATATTCTGCCTTTAGGCTCTTATGACTGTTTAATTGGGATGGACAAGGAATTTAGATGCTTGGATGAGGAGGGGAATTGGAAAACAGTCCAAGGAATTCCTAGAGTTGTGGTTGTTAGAGAAATCTCAGCAATGCAGTTGAAAAAGTGCTACATGAAAGGCTGTCAATTGTTTACAGCCCGTGTGGAGGAAGCATCCAGAGATGAAGTCTCAAATATTGGAGACCATGAGGTACTAACAGAGTTTGAAGATGTATTTCAGGAGGTACCCAAACTACCTTCGAAGAGAGATATCGATTTCTCTATAAATTTGATGCCTGGAGCATCTCCAGTGTTGAAAGCTCCTTATAGAATCAGTACACCAGAGCTGAAAGAGTTGCAATTGCAGCTTGAAGAGATTCTAAAGAAGGGGTACATTTGCCCAAGCATGTCACCTTGGGGTGCCCCGGTCCTGTTCATGAAGAAGAAGGACGGGACGTTGAGGTTGTGCATTGATTTCAGACAGTTGAACAAGGTAACTGTCAAGAACAAGTATCCTCTGCCGAGGATCGATGATCTTTTCAATCAGTTGAAAGGTGCGAAAATATTTTCGAAGATAGATCTCAGATCAGGATATCACCAGTAAGAATAAAGGATGAAGACATCAACAAGACTGCCTTTAGAACAAGGTATGGTCATTACGAGTTCACAGTGGTACCATTTGGGCTATCGAACACACCTGTTGTTTTTATGTGCTTAATGAATGGTGTATTCAGGGACTATCTAGACAAGTTTTTCATAGTCTTCCTGGATGACATTTTGGTGTATTCCAAGTCAGAGGAAGAGCATGAACAACACCTGAGGATGGTGCTGCAAGTGTTGAGAGAACACCAGCTGTATGCCAAGTTGAGCAAATGCTCATTTTATCAAAGGCAGATCCATTACTTGGGGCACATTATTTCAGAAGAAGGGATCGCCGTGGATCCTGAGAAGGTTGAGGCCATCAGAGAATGGTCAACGCCAAGGAATGTGGCGGAAGTTAGATCCTTTATGGGTCTAGCGGTCTATTACAGAAGGTTTATCGTAGGGTTCTCAAAGATAGCTCACCCTATCACTTCCTTGCAAAGGAAGGAGGAAAAGTTTGAGTGGACTAAAGAGTGTGAGAAAATTTTCCAGCGATTGAAGTAGTTGTTAACCGGCGCTCCAATATTGAGGATTGCAGATCCAAATGTGGATTTCGTGGTGTGCAAAGATGCATGTAAAGAAGGTTTGGGAGGAGTTCTCAGTCAGAATGGATTTGTAATCTGTTATGAGTCCAAGAAGCTGAAAGAGCACGAAAAGAATTATGCCACTCACGATTTGGAGTTGGCAGCAATCATTCGTGCTCTGAGGAAATGGAGGCATTACCTCATGGGAAGGAGCTTTGAACTCAGAATAGACCATAACGGTTTGAAATATTTGTTTGATCAACCAACCTTAAATGCTAGACAAAGTAGGTGGCTGGAATTTCTGTGTGAGTATGATTTTGAGATCAAGCATATCAAAGGAAAGGAGAATAAAGTGGTTGATGCACTCAACAGGAGGGTGCATGAATTACATCCTACAATCATTAGCATGTTTCAGACTGATATTAAAAGCAGTATTCTGGAGGCTGCAAATGTAGATCTACAGTACAGAGAATTGGTAGCCAAGCTATAGCAGGGTAAGATGCCACAGAAGATGGAAATTTATAAATTGGAAACTGATGGAATATTGTTGTACAAGAAAATAATTTTTGTACCCAATGTCCAGTGCTTGAAACAGATGATTTTGCAGGAGATGCATAATGTGCCTTATGCAGGGCACCCTAGATATCAGAAAATAGTAGCAGCGGTCAAGAGCCATTACTTTTGGCCAGGTATGAAGAGAGAGATCGCTGAATACATTGCCAGATGTATGGAGTGCCAGAAAGTTAAAGCTGAGCATAGGCACCCAGCAGGGTCGCTGCAACCTTTACCCATTCCTGAGTGGAAGTGGGAAGTAGTAACGATGGATTTTATTAAGGGATTGCCCAGAACAACCAAGCTACATGATTCGATCATGGTGGTGGTGGAAAAGATTACAAAAGCTGCCCATTTTATTCCACTGAAAACTACTCACAAGGCAGCAGATGTTGCTGATATTTTCATAAGGGAAGTGGCATGATTGCATGAAATTCCTAAAACGATTGTGTCCGACAGAGACCCGAAATTCACCTCGAATTTCTGGAAAGGATTGTTCAAAGGATTTAGAATGAATCTGAACTTTAGTACAGCTTATCATCCTGAGTTTGATGGACAGACAGAGAGGGTGAATAGAGTAATAAAAGACATACTGAGAATGTATGTGATGGACAAACCATCAAGATGGGAAGACTACCTGGACTTGGTAGAATTTGCCTACAACAATGGGTATCATGCATAATTGAAGATGAGCCCGTTTGAAGCACTTTATGGAAGAAAGTGCAATACTCCAGTGAGCTGGGATAATCCAGCTGATAGAGCAGTAGTTGGGCTAGAGTTTCTCAAGGAGATGGAGGACCAAATGATAAAAATTAAGCAGAATTTGAAAGCTGCCCAGGACAAGCAGAAAAGTTATGCTGATAAAAACAGAACCCATAGAGAGTTCAAAGTGGGTGATCATGTTTTCCTGAAAGTGAAAGCTAACATGAGTTCCCTGAAGCTGGGAAGTTGCGCTAAGTTGGCAGCCAGATTTTGTGGGCCATTTGAAATCCTGGAAAGGATTAGGCCAGTTGCATATATGCTTGCATTACCTGCATCTATGACTGTACATAATGTGTTTCATGTTTCATTTCTTAAGAAATATATACCAGATGCTAATCATGTTATCGATTGGAATGTGATCCAGGTGGAACAAGAAGGTGTCCTGCAAGTGCATCCTGTGCGCATATTGGACAGGAAAAACAAACAGCTCCAGAATCGAGCTATAGAGCTTGTAAAGGTCCAGTGGACCTGGTACGGTCCTGAGGACGTGACATGGGAGCATGAAGATGTTATGTGGGCAGAGTAGCCACATCTTTTTGAAAATTTTGAAAAGCTTGCAGATGCAGTGTAAAATTGCACTGAGGACAATGCAAAATAAGGAGAGGGGATTGTAATGTCCCCAAGGTCGAGCCCTGTTGTAAATTATGTCTATGAAGTATAGAGCTTGCATTATGAATTGTAATTATGTTTTATAGGCTGGTGAGACAAGTTTATATAAGCTGGTGGGCTTATGTGTTATTAGGCCGGAGAGCCTAAGTGTTAAGGCTGGGAGCCTGCTTTTGTATATGTAATCATGCAGAACATTAATAAAAATATAAACACCATTGCGTGCAGACCGACCACAATGAATGAGTGATGGGGGACTAAGCTTCCACAGATTGGGTAAGGGATTGGGGCCTGGAAGGTTGGAAAGAGAGGCTAAGTGTTGAGCCTAGGGGCTTAGGTCCTTGGGAATAATATTTTAATATTATTCCAAAAGCCATGTGAAATATATGTTGTGTCCTAAGTTCCTGGAGAGAAATGCATGCTGATGGAGTGCATGCAGCTTCATGGGTGACATGTGTCGACCCAGGCAGATGTAGTTAATTTTTTTTTTGCAGAAGTTAGCCGAGGAGGGGGGGGCGCTCCTCATTCCATCATCCTTTGCATCTGATTTCGGATACCCTCACGCAACTCTGAGAACCAGAAAATCGAGACGTCTTCCTGAAGACCAAAACATCATCTGTCTGATTCCGTTATTGGTCTGCGTCTGCTCTTGACATACCTATGCACTGTTGAGAGAACTGGTCAGGAGGGGAAAGTCGACTTGTGAGTTCCAGAACCCAGTCTATCCTCCATTGCAGAGCTGAATCCATACCCGATCTGTCTGTAGGTTGCTGCTTTCTATTTTCTTGAGTGGGGTTGTGTTGTGGTTATCCTCACCGTGCGGGAATTGAGTCGGAAGGGGCTGAAGAACCGAGTTTTAAGGCCCTTAGTTGAAGAGGCAGTCTGATAGGCCTGTGAGAAGCTATTTCCAGGTGAAGGAGTCTGCTGGGAAGTGGTATTCTTCTAGAGAGAGTCCAATACCAACTATGAAGCTCTAAGACTTCCTGATCCTACCTGTTGCCGAGACCTAGAGAGGGAGGTGAAGCACTGATGGACTGTGCTTGTGAAGGTGTATACTCCCAGGCAGAACATGCATGTGGGGAATGAGAGTTCGTGAGTAGTGGGCGTAAGAAGGCATCTTGGGAAGAATCCTTCTAGTTATTCTGTGCAGTTTTCCCGGTAACCTCAGCCTAGACTAGGATTCCTTGCCTTGGGTGGAGCTTAGTCCCAACTCGGGGGTGACCCACTACTGAGCATGATGAGTAGCGTGGTCTAAGGCTGGGAGGTTCGTGGAAGGCCTGCACGTGGTTGGTGGAATTACCACGGTTTCAAAGATAAGTAACAGCTTATGCTTAATATTATGTTTTGCATGCCTGTGATGCTTATATGTATCATGTATTCTGTTGTGCATATGAATTATTGTTAATGTCATGGATTATGTATGCTAATGGTATTAATGTGCTTACGCTGTGTTTAACTGTAATTAAGCAATTTTATTTCATAAGAATGCATAATATGTTACAATAGTGTTTTTCCACGTAGTAATGTTGTGCTTACTCTGAGTTAAATGTGTTTAATATGACTTAAATGCATGTTATTAATTAAGTATGAGAATGATGTTGTTCCGCACAGTAGCATTTGCCCAGCCAGTGGGATGACGGCCGAGGACATTACAGATGCCCCTAGCCAACCCGTCGTTTCGGCGGTGCACCCATCACTTTGTTTGTTGAAGTGCCCATCGTTTTTCCATGTCTTTCGTCAATCAAACACCTTAACTTATGCTGTAATCAATATTTGGGTGGAGTCATTCCTTTGCACGACACGCACTCAATGCACCCCAACTCTCCCCTATATGAAGACTTTCATCTCCTCATTCACATTGAGCATCCTACCTGCCCGATTTCATTTGTCTTGGTTTGCAGTGGAAGTTTGCGCATTCGGTGTCGACGCCTCAAGCCTTACATCCTCCCCCACTCCAATTTGTTTTCGCCCTTGGAAACATTTACATAAATATGTTGTCTCCAAGCCTCTTCCCAAAATTATGCCTCCATCGCAACTGCTACTGGAAACCCCAAGTTTCGTGCCGAAATGGAAACCCCAAATTCTGCCAAGTTGAAACCCCAAGTTTCCTTTCATCATATCACTTTGTCTATCTCATGCAAAATCTCTACCCAAAGTCAGTCTGACCTCTTCACCTGCAAAACAAATGTCCTCCACCCAACTTTGTTGCATCGACCCATGCACCAAACTGCCATCCATGATTGTACGCCACATTTCACACCGATCTGGCCAAGGTTGCAATTATGTCCTCAATGTTCCATGTCAACGTTGCCTGCTTCGATGACTTCCAAATTTCTTGAGTTTTGAGCTCTACATGACCTTCACTGCCTCCATACTCCAACCCAAGTCCATGCTTCCACACATAACTAGCTTCTACATCTCAGATTAGTCGGGTGATAACGTTGTTTGCCACGCCCAATCTATGAGTATGCACATCCCCACATCCTCATAGTTGTTTCTGTCCAGAAATTTCATCTCTTTGTCCAAATCCTAGCTCCTCAAGGAAAATTTCTTCTCCTTCGCCCCAAAATTTTCTATGTATTCAACCTAGCTCCACAACTGCTGCCAAGCTACTCAATAGTTGTTTGTGCTCCACTGTGTTGACTGTTGTCCTCCACAACCCAAAAAATGTTGTCTTCATCATGCCAAGTATTCAACTTCTGTTGCGACACCTTTATCCAAGGTCACATTTCCCACTTCCTAGGAAACATGCCCCCTCTCAGACTGCTCAATATATAAGATAGTCCTAGAGACCACCACTAAGGATCCAGGCGAATGATGTGTCTGATCTATGCTCTGTGTGTAAGTACCTAAGGACCAATATGACTTCCTTCGGTGATCAACCCAACTTCTCAATTCATTCTACAACAAGCTCAAAGTCATAGATCCCCATCACTTGTCTACAAAAGTTTACGGTTTCTACGAGGTCTCATTCTTCTCTGACCACTTCATCCACATCCTCCAAGTCTGGCGGAGTGAGTGCCTTTGTGCCCTCCTTCATCTCAACACTTTGATATTTTCGTGTAAGTGAGTTTCCTAACAAATCCTCCTCAATTGCATCGCAAACCTACTGACAACATGGTGACTCGGGTTACGTTTCCTGTGTGATGACTTCCGCAAGTGTTGCAATGATCGAATTCAACTTTTCCTCACTAACTTGCTTCTAGTTGTGCATGCTCCGCAGCTGGTCCTCCTTCTCCAAGACAATATTTTCCAATATCTCCAATGTTGTCAACCTTCGTTTATTTCGTTCTTCTTCATTCATGACACTAAAAGAAACTATGGCTGGAATGAACTTTCGCTGCTGCACCACTTCACAAGGTTTGTCTGCACTTCTATAGGCTCCCTCAATCAATCTGATCACAACAATTTTGGGCTTTCATCCAAGATTTATCTTCATCATCATGGGCACACTTGACATTTTAGCTTCATCAAAAAACACTAATCAACCCTCATGTGACACATGAACTTCCTTGGCATACTTGAAAAAATCTTGCCCCAATATCATTGCATGATCGTCTGGTGGAGACACCATCAAAAACCAAGTGCCAAACCAACTCCCAACTCTCAAAGGTGCAGAATGAACCACTCATGTCACTGAATTCACCGCTGAGTTGATCACCTTGAATGCAATGATGCTTCTCTCAAACTTACAATTGAGCGATGCAACAGTCTGTTCAATTATGAAACTGTGAGTTGTGTCAATTTCAACCAAGGATGCCACCTTCACCCCGCTCATTGTTGCATCCACAAAACAAAGTTTGACTTCTCCATCTTGAGAACATTGTCCACAATCTTGTGCCTTGAACTTATCTAGATGCTTCATCAACCCCTCTAACCCTTCCACCATTGCCTTTAATCGTTCTGGTTGTGGTTGGCTTACTTATTCCAAGGTTGTGAGCTCCTTCTCCATAGGATGCACTTGGTTTTCATCCATCCGTTCCAACTATTCCTTCAATGGGAAATTCCGTACAAAATGGTTAAGGTTGAACCAGAAGCATCGAATCATCTTGTCTCTGCGGTCAAGTAGTTAGACTTTCCTCTTTTCCGTGACTTCACCTCTGTCTTGGGAGTCCTCCTTCATGAGTGACTCCACCCTTGTTGAGTTCAAAGGTTTGGTCCCATGCATGATCTCTTCATTGCACGATTTCTATCGCACAATGCTTTGCTTCACCTTCATAAAGTACTTTGTGAAATGGTGGCCCAAACACACTTCACATATGATAGAACTGATGTCCTCAAACAAATTTGGTTGTTCCATGACGTTAACAACGATGGACATGGCTTCCCTCTACTTGGGTAAGTCTAACTATAAGACTTGGAAATATTCATCTGCTGAGAGAGTCTTCTATCTTTCATCCCAAGAATCCCACCATGCGGTGATCAACCTGATCTTCTCTAAGATTATGTTGGTTGCTTCCATGTTGATCTATCATTCTTCATCAAGGTTCTGCTTCACTCTGTTGTCGTTCCTCATTTTCATCATGTGTCTGTCACTATTTTTGCTCACAGATATTTTCTGTGATCGTGTTCCCTTCTGTCACACCACATAACTTCCTTCACAACAACATGTCCTATCAACAAGTGCACCCCCCCTCACAATTGTTCTGATTGCAGTAGTGGGGAAGAGTCGAATCTACTTTGATACTACCTGTCACGACCCTACAATCCGCCCAAGGTTTCACCTAACACCTGAGGGTCATGCAGCACTACGACGTTTCATTTTTGTGGCCAAACCAAACCAAAACCTACTCTGTTCAGACTACACCTTACTCAAGACGCACCCATACTATTTCCTAAGTCACTTGTTCAATTACTTGAGTTGTTTACTTAACCAATTACAAATTTTTCATACTTAGCCAAAATGACACCAAGAACATGCAACCACATAAAGAGACACAAATATGAACGAGCGACCAAACAGATCTAAAACCCAAGTTTTTCTTACAAGAACAACAGTGTATTGATCTTTCATCTCGTGCCACACAAATAAATATAACAAGGACCTTTCGCTCAGTTTACATCCACAATAACCTATGCGAAACATAAATACCCTCTTCGTTGAGTCACCCCTGCACCCTTTCTTCATTACCATAGTAAGAAACCAAAGCGACTCATCTCCCCTTTCATGCTTCATCTCTTCGGCCCTTGCCTTGGCTCGTTCATCCCCCTTCCTTGGTTTAGAACTTGCATTACTTCATGACTTGCTTCTTGGATGATGATTTCATTTTGTCTCCTCCTTGGCATATATAGGTGCCCAAATCTCCAAATCGATGCGTCCCTTACCTTAGAGCCAATACAACCTTTGGAAACTTGTCCACATAACTCCTTGTTCGACCTTCGTTTAAGGTGTGCACATCCATTAGGTGAGTCGACCAATTAACCTAAGTGCACCCTCTTTTCTTCCAACCGACTTGTCATTTTTCTTGGGTACCCAAGTTATGCCCACAACTGATCATCAACCAACCATATGCTACACGACACCTTGGTTAGCTTCCCTTGGAATGCCAGGTGCCCAATGTGATCGATCTCACCCATTACAAGTCTGCCTTCCATTCATTGGTTGGACTGAGAACCTTGTCCATCGAATCATTCAACCAATACCCCTAGCCAACCCATCATTCCAGTGGTGTGCCCATCACTTTGTTCTATGAAGCGCCCATCGTCTGCCCACATCTTCCGTCAAGCCAACGCCTTAACTTATGTTGTAAGCAATCTTTGGGTGGAGTTGTTCCTTGGCACAATGCGCACCCAAGGAACCCCAACTCTCCCCTATATGAAGAATTTTGTCTCCTCATTCACACTAAGCATCCTGCCTACTTGATTTCATTCATTTTGGTTTGTGGTGGAAGTGCGTGCGCTTGGTCTTGACACCTCAAGCCTTACAATATGGGCTTAAGAAGGAGTAACTACCTTTTTTTAATTGGCTGAAAATAAAGATGCTTAAAATTTATAAGGGAAGACTCTTGAAGTGGTATGGGCTTAAGAGGGAGAGTAAATGAGTGCATGCATTCAAGTTTATCTACTTACCTATAGGATCATGTTTAGCTTTTCCACTAAGGTAGATAATGAGATAGTAGATTCCTGCATTAGTGTGGGACTAATCCTTTCCCTAAACGGTGTGGTATAAATAATGGCGCAAGATAGAGTTTCAAACACATATGTGTTTTTTTGGTCTGTTAAGTGTCTTATGAGGCAATGACTTTGGACCCTTTGGTGGATCCAATATTTATACCAATGAGAGTATAGTTGAGCTTCTCACAACCTTTATAATTTTTTCATAGTTATGTATTTTCTAGGGCGTGTGCCTAAATGTTGTCATTGGGTCCGATATTAAAGAGACTTGAAAGACATAATGTTAACGAGTCTTGAGAACTAAGAATATGTACAATATAATATGGTAAATCAAGACCGCCCATTCCTCATTCGAGCCCCCTTTTATTTTTTCAACTTGAATAAAACCAAAAAAGAGAATGATGCCACATCATGGTTATAAAATTATATGAAAAAAAAGGGCTCGAACCCTTTTCATATCTTAGGAAGTTAATCGTTTTATATGACTTGGTGATCCTCGTGTGAATGATCACCTTAATATTGTGTTTGGTGTTTTCTAAACGTGTTACATTTTGGAATTTTTGGTCGGAATATGATGATACAAATTTGATACAAATTTGAGAAAAATTACAATTTTCTGTTACTTAAATTGTATTTTTGAATGCATATCTTCGAGACAGTTTGATTATATATATTTAATCATTCAAATATGCAGATCCAACAATTTCTTGTCGGATTTCAGGAAAAATTAAATGGATAATATCCCCGGAAAAGAACCAAAACATAGAACATTTAAACTACGACATTGTTTTTTAAATCTTTTAAAGAGCCAAAGTCTTGGGATGTGGAGCCATCACCCATGTGTGAAAATTCAAAGTATAAGTTTTTAACCATGATATTCGTTTATGAAAGCATACAAGAGGGTCACACTTGACAAGTCCATCGGGGAAAGGAGATAACGTTACCCTTCAGCAACCACCAACCCAAACAAGTCGTCACAAATTAGCTGCCATCCAAACCATGGGACCAATCCGTGAAGATGAATAAAGGGGATGGACATTTTCTAATTGTTCTACGTTTTGTTTTTTTTCTTCGAATATGAAGATATAAATCTGGATGAAATCAAAATTTTCTATTTTCATGGAATCCGAGACATAAATCTAGACGAAATCGCAATTTTTTGTTTAAATTGCATTTATGAATGAAAAATGGATTCAGCGTGCTGGAAAACCCCTTGAACACTCGGATTATAAAACTCGGTCACTCAAATCTGCAAATCCAACAATTTTTCAATAAATTTCAAACAAAATTAAATAGAAAAAATCCCCAAAAAATAACCAAAACATAAAAACGTTTAAACTAAGGGATGTCGTTCCACTCTTCCATCATTCTCTTTATGCTATGTCAAGTACATGGGGCTGCCATTGTTTTTCTATGGAATCACCATTTCCATTCTAAGATCATGGAAGCTAAAATCAAAGACTCGTGGTCATTTTTTATGCGAGTTAAGCATTGTCGTTGGTCTATATGTGGTCGACAACAACGATCAAATTTGAACCTGTATGAGCTTTTTCAAAGGGTTTTAGCTCGTCAGAGAAGTGCTCATCTAAATTTGGCCTTAAAAAAATTAAGATTTAAATTTTACACTTCAATTGGGAAGTGCGGAATTGATTCGAATCTTTGAAAAGACGGGTGATATTTTAAATAGCCTGTCAAAATTAATTTTACAATCCACTAGCATATCTACCAAATATGAGATTTAACATCTATTAGATGAGACATTTAAGGATCCGGATGATTTCAAATTTGATCACAAATTAAGATCGCAGCCATGTACGGTGTGAGAGTTGGCATAACAAAGTTACCTGGTGACCCATGGAGTCACAATCCCAATTTCCCAGTGTGAATTTACTACCTGTTCATTCAGAGGTACATATCGATCTAACATTTTTGGAAAAATTAGTTATATTACCTGTTCATCATCCTCCAAAGAGGATGATCCCAGAGTGTGAATTTATTCCTTGTTCAGTGAGAGGTATCGTTCGATCTAACATTTTTAGAGAAATTAGTTATATTATTGTTCATCATCCTCCAAAGAGGACAAATACGATCCCATAGTGTGAATATATTTAGTTTTGTTTGGGATTGAGCTATCATTTTTAGAGAAATTAGTCATATTAATTGTTCTGCTTATAATTATATGTTTGCATTTAGATTTAAATCAAGGATGGCTTATACCTAGGGCTATCAAATAATATAGCTATACCCAAATTGTTGATAACTTTTATGTGATAGGACCTTTCATCAAAACAAAATTATAACAAGGGTTGTGATAACCTCTGAGTGTTTATAGATTTTTTTTGAAAAATAAGTAAATTTGAAACAGGAAGAGTTTATATCACTGAAAGATGGATAAAATCAAATATAACTAAAAGGTATATACAAGCCATACTATATGGTTAAAAAATAGATAATTTTAAACCATGGAGTTTGAAAAATTGAAATGTCTTTTGCATTTTTAGGGTGAATTTTATTGACCTTCTTTTAAATTCTAAAACTCTAACACCTACTACTATATGGAAGTTGCACTTTCATCAATTCTTAAGTGCAATCGAGGACGTTTTGAGGTCGGACTCGTCAAGGAAACCATTGATCTATTGAAATCGATTCATTAACAAATGGGTGATGTAAATATTATGTAATCCGTTGTAAAACAATCAATGTTAACAAGTGGATAGGTAAACCAACTACATAGTAATCAATGTTAAACCTCCAAAGTTTCTCGTCTACCCTCAACACAATCGTTTTCTCAAACAAACGAGCAACCACTGGCCCAGTGCCCACGATGTCTTGGCAAGTTGGCAGCACAGTACCAATCCAATTAATAAAATGTAAGGATTACTTGTACTTTGCAATCTATGGTGTATGATTCTAAATTTCTATGAATAATCATACCTGAGCTAGTCCCGCCAAGCCACACACACTTCTTTAATTCTATTTAAGCTATGTTTCTCCAACTTTTTCTATAGGATTGAACTTGCTAGATAAATTCCTATGCATGATTCAACTTGTTAGAGAGTTTCTTTTTC
The DNA here is from genome assembly GCA_009831015.1 of Picea engelmannii. NCBI lineage: Eukaryota > Viridiplantae > Streptophyta > Pinopsida > Pinales > Pinaceae > Picea > Picea engelmannii. The sequence continues at coordinate 219,897 of ML791099.1, read as the reverse complement.
CCTATCATTTCATCTTCCCTGGTATTTTTCAAGATCTTCTCTGGTTTATTTCTTTGACTATTTGATTATTTACCACATCAATATGATATTATTTGTTGATATATATTTATCGTATCTATAAAAAGAATTTAATAGCAACAATGGCCAATGCATAGAATTAGTGCATCGATGATATCTATAAAAATAATTTAATAGCAACAACGACCATCGAGTAGAATTAGTGCATTAGTGGCATCAATGCAGGTACCTGAAACTTTTGTACACCATCTTCTTATCAATGTAATGTTTCTAGATTTTGATTGTATTTCTTCTCAATCATTTTGGCTACCCACAGTCCCTCACTCTTCCATATATTTTACTTGATAATTCATTCATGATACTCTGATGACTCTCCTGTTATTAATTCCATCACTTATCACAATGCTATGGAAGTCTGAGGTTGAAATTTGGATACTTTTCAATGTTTCACTTCACTGTGTTTTTCTGTTGGATTTTTGTGTTCTTCCATATTTATAGTTTTTTAGTGAGTTGGGTTACATAACTTTCTTTTATTGTTGTTTCTTAATATGAATTTACAATCAGAATAACAATGTTTGTCCTATTCTATTAAAATGAGATATAATGGCCCCCGGATGGGGTGACACGCGCTCAAGGTGAGGCACGTGGAGGCGAAGTGGGAGAGGCCATTTATAATGGCTCTCACCGCACACTCAGCAATTTATGAAGCGCAATATCTTCGTCGGCCTCTGTTCTCCGATGGGGCCTTGCACGAGCAATCACAGGCCGGTTAGCCAGAGCATTAAGCTCTTGGCTTTAATGGCTGTAACTATAATTTATGCCTTTGCCCGCCTTACTGGAAGTTTTAGCGTGCGTCCGAAGCCTCCCGAACAGCGGGGTAGCAGTAGTGTTCTCGGCGTTTTGGCTTTGATTCTTGCTCTAGCCATGCCGAGGGTGAGAGGGAAGCCCCGCAGGGGAGCCAACTGGTATGCAGCTAACTCCAGAAGGAAGAGACACCGGAAATTTGAGTGGGTTGTGACCATAGCCAAGCAGAGGTGACGTCGAGTGATTACGGTAGCAAGCTCGCCCCCCAGAACCTTTGTGGAAGAAGATCCGAGCATGGAGCTCCCACCGGATTTTTCAGAGTGCAAGATGTTTATTGTCCCAGACAACTGGAACCCCCCGACATGTATTGTCAATTCAGAAGCACTGCTCCGCTCAAAAAACACCCCAGACCCCTATGCAGCACACAACAAAGAGACCACCACCTGTTTGGTCGAGGAGGAACCACCGGAAGTTACCACGGAATTGCAGCCAAACAAGGGGTCGCTGGGACGACGGGACATGGACGATAAGCCACAGACGCCGCCCTCACCACCTCTCCTGCACCCGGAGCATCTGCAGTTGATATTTGAAGTTCGAAGCTTGGTCGATGATTAGATCTTCAGAGCAGTTTGCATCAGCCAACGCCTGGACATGCTATATGCGGCCTATTCCAACTCCACTCCTCGGTGCCAATGCCCAACTTGTGCTCAGCCATATGTCATCCCAGCTAGCTATGGAAAAGCGAAGGATGCTCACGAGGACTCTGGGGAATAGGTCTTTCTGTTTTGCATGATTTCCAAATTTTTTTCTGTAGTCGTTTACCAGAGCTGTAGCTCTTTAGTTGATAGCATGATTAGTATTAGAATAGACCTCACTAGATTACTGTTAATCATGGATATATACCCTGGTTTCCTACGGGCAGGGTGGCGCAATGAACTCTTTGATTTTGCATGCTACTGTGGGAAGGCCAGCTGTCCTGGTTTCCTACATAGGCAGGACAGCTAGCACCTGTGTGTCTTGTGTACTCTTTTTCTGAAGTTATAATATAATAGGATCAACCTTTTTATTTAAAAAAAAAAATGAGATATAATGGTCTAATCATATTAAAATACAAGGGATGGATCTTTTTACTTTCTTTGTATAATATATTGTGAAGTTATGATAGTTGGGAGATGCACTAAATATATAATAATTCATTTCCTGATATATTTTATGGCCATTCCACCAAAGTAATTTAAATATATATAAATTCAAAAAATATAAATATTTTATAGATGTGTACTGAACAACAATTAAAATTTAAAAAATATTTGTATTTGAAAAAATATAAATATTTTATAGATGTGTATGAAACAACAGTTAAAATTAAATATGTTTAAGGTCTATCTTGAATTTTCTTATCTTATAATGTTTTAAAATATAAATCTTATTTTTATTATTACACAATATATTTCATTAAATTATTATAAAATATTTTTATTATTATAGAAACAATAGGTCAACTTATGTCAATATATTTTGTTTAACCATCGTTATTGTTGTAAATTAGTGTTAATGTTTATGCCATTATTATAGTTCTTTGCATTTCATAAAGATAAGAGCATAATAAGAACAAGATCACTGAGCAATACACATCCACAAGAGACACAACATTTATCCTGGGAAACCCTCTAGGGGAAGAAAACCCAGCAAAAACTTCCTTATCATAAATAGCTTATACAATGTTCAAGAGATAACTCAACCAATACAGAAAATGTCCTCCTCAAGAGATGCGCCACCCTTCTTCTTCTCTCACCAACTTGTAATTGCAGCTTGCCTCATAAGAACATGAGCAAGTGAAGTGTGTGTTAGAAGTGAGGCGCTAGCCTCTTATTTATATCAATCTGGCACTTGTGAAGAGTCACCATTTGGTAGGGCCGACCTCTCACACTGGGTGGGTAAACCCACCTTTAATTAATTTTGGCCCTTTCATTATAACTGCTGGGGCCGACTTCTTGTTTTGCACTTTGTAATTGCCCGATGACCAATCCGCAAAAGGGGATTTGGTCCTTATACAATTACCGACTTGATTAATCCTCAATGGGGATTAATCTAATGACAATAATATTAATAATGACATGATTAATCCTCAATGGGGATTTAATCCAA
>ML791099.1:121173-210920 GCA_009831015.1 Picea engelmannii | reverse complement strand
ATAACAATAATATTAATAATGACATGATTAATCCTCAATGGGGATTTAATCCAATAATAATAATAACATGATTAATCCACAATGGGAATTTAATCCAATAACAAAATAATAAGAATGCTCTTCGCAGTTACATTATTTCAACAATTAGTTTGTTCAAAAACTAATAATGAATAATCCAAAGGATAATAACATCTAAACTATCAAAATGGTTCATAATTTAAAGTGTCATTATGGTTTTTATAACGTATTGAAGTTACTCAAACCAAATAAATAATCAAAAAGTTGTGCAACTTAATTTCAATTTGTAAATATTTTTCAATAATTTCCATATCATGTTTTAGCTCCTTGTTATACAATGAAAGCTTGAATCAGACAGATTCAATTAGCATTAAATAAAACATACACAAACAAATGCAGTCACACAAAGAATGAACACCAGATTTACGTGGAAAAACCCTTCACAAGGGAAACATCCATCCAACCCCTCAACCCTGCACATCTATCAACCTATATGGATTACAACAAATAGATACAATAAATGTGCCTCTAACCAAACATCCAAGTTTAGTTGATTTGTCTCAATAGAAGGCTAAATGTTAGGATATGAAAACTGCCCACATTCTATATAGGGAAAATTCGTTGGCGCCGATCAACAATATCCACCTTGATAACAATTTACCTGAATTTCATGCCCAATTTTATTCATCACCTCTTCTGCAAGCCAAGAGAAGCCAAACACCAATATAACTTCTCTATCAATACTGGTTTTGTGAACATGTTTGCACAATTCTCTTTTGTATGAAATTTTTCTAGAGACACTCCTCTTTCATCAACGACCTGTCTTACAAAATGGTATTTAATAGGAATATGTTTTTTCTTACTGTGATAAGATGGATTTTTAGCCAAATGAATTGCACTTTGACTATCAAAGAACAATTTTAACTTGTCCTGCACCCTTCCAAATTCACCCAGTAAACCTTTCAACCATATTGCTTCTTTGCAAGCATGTGAAGAAGCTACATATTCTGCTTCTGTAGTGGACAAAGCAACAATATTATGAATCTTTGAAATCCAACTAATTTCTCCACCTGCAAGAGTAAACACATATCCTGCAGTTGATGTCCTCATGTCTAAGTCACCTGCAAAATATGAATCGACATATCCCCAGACTAAATCACTACCACTGTTATAGGTGATACAATAATTAATTGTTCCTTTCAGATATCAAAGCACCCATTTCATTGCTACCCAATGCTCTTTTCCTGGATTTTCCATGTACCGACTGACAACACCCACTGCATGTGAAATATTTGGTCTTGTACTAGCCATCGCATACATAAGACTCCCTATTGAATTAGTGTATGGTACACAAGACATATAATCCTTTTCTTCATCAGTACTAGGACATAAAATTGAAGAAATATTAAAATGAGAAGCCAAAGGGATTGAAACTATTTTCACATTGTTCATACCAAACCTCATAAGTATTTTCTCCACATACTTCTATTGTGATAACCATAGCTTACCATTTTTCCTGTCTCTATGTATCTCCATGCCTAAAATTTGTTTTGCTGCTCCTAGATCCTTCATGTCAAACGTCCTAGCCATCTGAGCCTTTAACCTGTTGATCTCTTCCATGCTCTGGATTGCTACAAGCATATTGTCAACATACAACACCAAAATAATGAGTATGCCATTATCCAACATTTTGAAATAAACACAATGATCATACTCACTCCTTGTATAATTATGGCTCACCATGAAGGGATCAAACTTCTTGTACCATTTCCTGGGAGACTGTCTCAGGCCATACAATGACTTCTTGATTTTGCAAAAAAATATTTTCTTGCGATCCTAAACAAACCCTTTTGGTTGTTCCATGTATATTTCCTCGTCTAAATCTCCATGTAAAAATGTTGTTTTAACATCTAGCTGCTCTAATTCCATATTAAATAAAGCAACTAGTGCCAACACAACCCAAATTGAAACAAGTTTAACTACTGGTGAAAACATTTCATGGAAATCAATACCTTCCTTCTGCGAATATACTTTTTCCACCAATCTTGCTTTGTACCTCTCAACCTTATCACGAGCACCCCGTTTTAGTTTATAGACCCACTGACAGCCTACAATTTTCCTGTCTTTTGGGAGTTATACCAGGTTCCATGTTCCATTCCTTTCTAAGGCATCTATTTCCTCTTTCATTTCTTCTTTCCATTTTGCACTATCAGACACCTCCATTGATTCCTAATAGGAAGTAGGATCCTCATTATTAGTATCCAAAGAAACAGATGAAAAAAAATCATCATGCCTTCTAGGAGGATTCCTGACCCTTGTAGATCTCTTTAGTGATGATTGTGGTATTTCCACATTTTCTTGATTATTATCTACATCCACATTTTATTTTGCAAGAACATCTTCATGAACATCCTCATGAACCTCTTCATGAGCCTCTTCATGCTCATCTTCGTATGTAAACAAACAAGTCTCAAACTGGATATGTTGAGTTTATGGTACTTGCACCTATTTCATTTTAACATCTACATCTGATTTTATAAACACTGATTCATCAAATCTTACATCATTATTAATGGTGATTTTGTGGGAAGTAGGGTCCCACAATCTATATCCCTTAATTCCATCACCATACCCAACAAAAATAATATTTTTAGATTTTGTATCTAATTTAGAACGTTGATGCTTACGTATAAGAGCATATGCCTCACAACAAAAAATATTAAGGTTAGAATAATCACAAGAGTGACCAATCCATACCTCTTTTGGAATCTTACATTCAATTGCAGTCGATGGTGATTGATTAACCAGATAACAAGCTGTAGAAATTGCTTTTGCCCACAACTGTTGTTGCAACTTGGCATTAATAAGCATGCTCCTTGCTCTCTCTAGAAGAGTCACGTTCATGTGCTCAACAACATTGTTTTGTTGTGGAGTATAGGCAATGGTTTTATGTCTCTCAATCCCCACTTCTTTGCAATAGTTTTTGAATTCCATAGATGTGTATTCACCTTCATTATTAGTTCTTAAACATTTTATCAACTTGCCAATGCTCTTTTCAACTAAAGCTCTAAACTTCTTAAAGACAGTAAAAACATCAACGTTTCTTTTTAACATATAGACCCACACATTCCTAGATAAATCATCTATAAATGTAACAAAATATGATGATCCTCCATACGAGACTGTAGGGGATGGTCCCCAAACATCTGAGTGAATGTAATCAAGGACACCTTTACTACTGTGTCTTCCTGTTTTAAACTTCTGCCTACTTTGTTTACCATAGATACAATGCTTATATAAATTTAAATTCAAAGACTTCGAACTTGGAAGTAACTTATGATCTACAAGTACCGTCAATCCTTTTTTGTTCATACGACCCAAATGTTGATGCCATAAATGAGTGGAATCACTTGCACTTTCATATATCGCTACTGCTTGATCTGACTCAATTCTTCCTTCAAGTTGATAAAGGTTCCCGATCATGTTCACCTTCATGACCTGTAAGATGCCTTTGAATAATTTCATCACTCCACCTTGAATTGTACACTTGTATCCAACAAAATCTAGGACTCCCAAAGATAATGGGTTCTTTCTAAGTTCAGGTACATTCCTCACATATGTTATTGTTCTTATAGAACCATCATACATTTTCTTTCTGACGCTACCAATCCCAACAATCTTACAAGAAATATAATTTCCCATAAAAATAACTCCATCATCTATAGGTTGATATTTTGAAAACCAATGTTTATGTAAACACATATGATTTGATGCACTGGAGTCAAAAAACCAATGTTGATCATGATGTGAAGCACTAGAAATCGACAAAACCTCATCAATCATACCTGAATCGGAAGCTAAACTTGTTTCTGTTGCATTTTCTTCCTTTACTTTTTTTGTAGAGTCTTCTTTGGAGGCATATTGTCGTTTCTAGAAATCCTTCTTTAGATGTCTGGATTTGCCATATTACCAACACTTAAGTTTACTTTTCCTCCCTCTTTACTTAGATATGGAAGAACCTCTCTGATTCTTCTCTTTATCTTTGGATCACCCTCTGACCACCATTGCCTAAGAAGTTGAGGTTTATTGTCTAGAATTTCTCCTCATCTCCTCAGCCAATAAATCTCCCACAACAATGTCATAATCAAGAACATATGTTGAACTAAATCTTATAGAGGTAACTAAATGACCCCAAGACTCTGGAAATGAACACAATAATGTCACTGCCTTGTCTTTGTCTTTGAGTTTTACTTTCATACTAGCCAATTGAATTAGAAGAGTATTAAAGGTACTTAAATGGTCAACGACTTTCATACCTTCTTTCATTCGCAAACCATACAACTGCCTCTTCAAATAGATTCTATTGGTCAAGAAATTTGTCATGTAAAGTCCTTCCAATCTGGTCCACAGACCTGTTGTTATTTCCTCTCCTACTATATTAAACAAAACATCATCTGCAAGGCATAGACATATAGTACTCAGTGCTCTTTCATCCAAATCGTCTCATTCATCATTCAACATGGTCGTCGGTTTCTTTGATTCCCCTGCCAATGATTTTTTAAAAACCTGTTGCACAAGCAAATCCTTCATCTTGAGCTTCCATAGCTCAAAGTTGGTTTTTCCATTAAATTTATCAACTTAGAATTTAGAACTTTGAACTTTATCCATAGGGACAAACCCTTAACTTCACTAACCAAAAAACCACCTTTTCTCACACTCGCCAGCCAAAACACGATCAACCCTTCACAGGGGGTGCCACTAATGAGACTGGCGCTCCTCTAGGGATCCCTGGTGGGCACCATATTCAATAATGGAACTTTGTCTCAGTGGAAAGAGGGATGTCACTTTACTAGCGCTCATGTGTGCTTGAACTGGTTGCACCGAGGTGGGAATTTTCATTTTTCTGGAGTCTTGGAGTGTCGATGCACCCCTAACACTACATAGGGAGCGTCGATGTACTAAAATGCACTTGATCAATGCTATCAAATGGAGAAAACGTCTGGGATCCTCGTTGCTCCGATCCACCTACCCTTACTTTCCAAAAAATACATCCAAAGGTACTTTCTCTCACAGGAAATCTGCAAACAATTCACCTTAGCTCACCTGTTGCACCTACTCCAACTACTCTGATACCACTTGTTATACAGTGGAGGCTTGAATCAGACATATTTAATTAGAAACAAATAAAACATACACATACAAATGGAATCACACAAAGAATGAACACCATATTTACGTGGTAAAACCATTCACAAGGGAAACATCCACGGGGCAATGAAATTCGGTTTTATTATGTTCAAGGGAGAATTACAACAACCAACATACATCTGTCCAACCCCTCAACCATGTGCATATACCAGCCTATATGGCTTACAACAACTAGATACGATAAATGAGCCTCTAACCAAACATCCAAGTTTAGTTGATTTGTCTCAACAGAAGGCTAAATGTTAGGATCTGAAAATCTCCCACATTCTATGTAGGGAAAATTTGTTGGCACCATTCAATACTCCTTGCATCAAGTTGTAGCATACAATGGAACATATAAGTAGTTTGTGAACACACTTCAGTGTTGGATTTCCATGCACACCACAATGTCTCTACACGTATGACTTTCACCATTCCGCTCATTACAAATATCAAACGTTGATACACTTTATGTATGCATCTACAAATAGACATGCTAACAATTGTTTATGCTAAATCAGTTTCATAGATCATTCGTTCATGGTGAATTTATATAAATATTTATGTATATTACTAAACACTTTTAAAATAACAATAAATAATTATTATTATTTCAATCAAATTTTCCCATTCATAGATAACTATTATGCATTGAACATAACAAATTAGAAAATATTTCAATGATTACTTGTCATTGCATTTGTGATATTGTGATCTACAAGGCCAATGTGATATTGTTTTTAGGTATTGTAAGGATTGTTGTAATGTTTGTGTGTGCTTTGTAGTCCTTCAATGCATTTAATCCATCTTCAAATTTTATGTTTCATTCCCGAGGAACATGGGAATGCATCTTAACCCAACTAATTAACTTCCCTTACCAATAATACTTTTATACAATTAATTGAACTATTGTTTTACTTCATGGTCATGTACACAATCATGAGTACTTGCATGTATTCTCTCAAAAAAAAATCGAGGGTAGACTACTTAAATGTATTGCCTGATGGGAGTATATTTGTGGGAGGATCCAATCCCTACGATTACATTTTTTGTGGTCACATTTCCAACATAGTTTTTTCTGGAAGTATTTGGTCTTTATTCTTTGGACATATCCTAGAGTACCTTGAAGCCTACCTATTAGATGGATCCAAAGACCTTGCATATTAGAATATTCCATTGCTTTAATGATATATGCCAAAATATTTTTCTTGATGTTTTATAGTTAAAAATTTGAAATATTTAATTATATGACATCACTATATTTTGTATTTTTAGATTACAATTTTTGTTTTAATATAAATTTGTTTTTTTTATTCATTTTAAGACTAAATATATTATTTTTTTCTATTTATATATTTACTTTTTTTATTATTATTTGAATTGATTAAATATGCGTAAATATCCAAAAATGTCTCCTATTGGTTGCCCTAAGAATGATAACAAACAATTATCAATTGTTGATGCTCGTCTCCCACAATGTTCAAGTCAACCATGTCATTTCCAAAATGAAGTTGATACTCATCCACCTAAAGACAATGAATTTGATAGTGCAGAGCTTGTTGAAGGAGAATAACCATCAAAGAAGCACAAAAGAACATTCAAATATAAATGAAAGACACGCTTTCCAGGGGATTATGTTGTAAAAGATTGTAATGGTAATGAAAGACTAAAATGTTCTTGGTGTGTGAAATTTAAGAGAGACACTCTATTTGCTAAAGAGAGAAATACCACTCTTTAAGTTAGTGGTCTAAATGGCCATGTAGAATCAAAAGCTCATAAATTTTATTGACAACTTTTGAAGGGAGAAACCAAACAGAGTAATCCCAATTACCAAGCATGTATAAAATCGAATGGTAGATGCTAAGAAGGAGAGAATTATATTAATGATTGAAAACATGTGTTTTGTTGCCATACATGATTTACCTCTAGAAATGTGTAAGTCAATTTGTGACTTGAATAGGTATAAATGCACTCCACGCATGCCTCTAACAGATGAATACTTTGCATACACAAATACAACATCTAGAAAAGAGTTTCTCCAAGTTGCTAAGGAGCTATATTGGAAAAAGTTAAAATATGAGATTTTCCATAGCCCATTTTACTCAATTTTAATTGATGAAAGCACCAATCAAACTATGGAGAAACATTTAATTATTTATATTACATATTTTACAAATGAAGGAAGAGGTCAATGTGTAACAAAATTCATATGATTTCTTAAAATAAAGGATGAGACAATGCAGTCTATGTATGATGTCGTGAGAACCCTTTTATCAGAGATGGATCTATCTTTGATTAAGTTAGTTGGATTTGTCTCTAATGAGGCATATTCCATGAGGTGTATTCATGAAGGTTTATCTACTAAGCTTTGTCGATATGCTCCTCATTTATTAGATATCCATTGCATAACTCATAGAGAAGCATTAGCAACAAAAGATGTTTCATATCATTTTCTAGAGTTTCAATATATTGACAAATTTGCAAACAAAGTATAATCATGGCTTGAGAAATATTCTAAAATACATGGAGAATTGAAAGAGATAATGGAATCATTTCAAATCCCTGAGTTAGAGGTATTACAAATTCACAATATTAGGTAGCTCTTTAGAGGCAAGGTCATGGAAATACTTAAACTCATGCCCGTTTTGTTAAAATATTGGAAGTTAGGGGAGAACAATATTTCAAGTACAATTTTGCATCCATTTAATTGTATATGTTCTCATTAATTTAAATATGTTGAATTATAAGTTTCAAGAGGATCATATTAACATTACTTCTATTGACACTATTTTAGATGTTACTATTAGCATGTTTCATAAATGGTTTTTAGGAGGCATATTTGGGGCAGGTGCAGTGCACATATTCTCTTTTTTAATCAAATCACAAGAAGGAATTCTCGAGTTTGAAGATAACATAAGTATGGTACATTTACATCCATTGAGGTTTGAAAGTTTGTCAAATATACAAAGACCAAGGACACTAGATGATTGCATTCTTTTGGGGAAATGTTTTGTTATGAAGGTGATTGAATCTCTAGATATGAGATTCACAGATTTACCTATATTTTATGTTGCTAAGTTTTTTAGTCCTCGTCATTATTATGAAGAAATGGATGAAAGATAATCTCAAACAAAAAGATGGTTGGAATTTTTATGTGAAAAATTTAATGCTGGAGACTCACACATTGTAGTCATTGCTAAATGTTTGGGTGAATTGGATGAATTTATTTGTACTATTTATAAGTCATATGACAAAAAGCATATGTTCGGAGCATGGGATCTATATGGAAATTAACTTGAATGGTTTGAAGGATTTTCATGTTTGATGTGATTATGACAAGCTATTCTTGTTAATCCAGCAAGTACAACAGTGTGTGAAAGAGGCTTCTCAAAAGTAAACATGATAAAAAATGATGATAGATCGAGACTTTCATTGGAGAGATTGGATATGCTAACGTTTCTCTCTCTAAATGCATTTCATGCTCTAAATGAGGTAGATTGGAAAGCTATTTATGATGTATGGAAACAAATGAAAGCTAGAAAGCCTCTTCCAATGGGAAAATAGATTCATGTTTTCAATGGTGTACACTCTAATACTTTTGAAGAATATCAAATGAATGGAAGAATAGTGTGTTTGATTATTATTTTTTATTAAAATGTGTTCATTTATGTAAAATAACAATAATTTTGTGGAGATTACAAATTTGAAAGAAAAATAATAATTGTTTATTAAGTTTTAAAGAAAATTTACAACTTTTTCTATAACCATTTTTTAATTTTTTAAGATTGTAAAGATTTGGAAGGATAATATTTTATTTTTGCATTTTTTTTTTTATGAAATGTTTACTTAATGTACCTGTGTCAATTGAAGTATAATTATTTCTATAACTTTTCATCCTTCAAGGGTTGGATGATTATATTTCCTTCCAACTAAAATTAAGACAACCCTTCAAATTTGATCATTAAATTTGATCATTGGTCAACAATTTCCTTTCCTTTATCATTCATATGTGGTTGTGGAGTAAACATTTTTCTTAAAAGGATCATGAACAATCATATTTTAATGGGCCCCTCCTTATTTGGTTCTACATGGTTAAAAGAATGTGTTGTGAAAATCATACATGCCTTTGTTGAGAATTATGGGTTGCTCATTGAAAATGATTAATGGGGGGATACTTCTCATGCTTTATGGAGGTCATTAGAGCATAAATAATAGTCAAAGTAACCACATGAAGGAAGTTGTTATCTCTTGGGTATTTATGCAAAGATGTTGCAACTAACTCCTAGTTTATTCATTGTTAATTTGGTTGTTGGAGTTAGTTAGAAGGAATAATAGTGTTTTTGTTTTCATAGAGCATTTTAGTGGAGGAAGTTGGGATCTCAACAAGTTTCTTGATACTTTGAGTAAGTAGTTGATGATCTTATTTTTATTAAAAAGTAGATTTGGGAAAACAAATCAATTTTTTATTGTATGAGAAGTTTGAGCTCAAATCTGTATAAGGATTTGCTCACTCCAATTGCAACATGGATTGGAATGGTTGAGAAATGGAACTACTTGTGAGTAATTTAGCTCCAAGTTTGGGGAGTTGTCTTTCATTTATGTAAGTTATGTTGTCATCTATGTAATTGTTTTAGGGAAAATACTTGGAGGTTAAAGGTTTTGCTTGATTTTGAATGTCATAGGTAAATAAGGCCATACATGAGCACCTTGCTATGTTGGGGGAGTCTATAGTGATGTAGTTAAGTTGCATGTTATGCTCTCTAGTCATTAAGATTTTGAAGATCACGTCTCATATGCCATGTTTAAGTAGTGGGTATGTATACAGTCTTGGAGTAGGGGCTACCTTACACTTTCTTTGATAAGGCATCTTAAGTCACCCTCTCCCTCACTTATTTTGTAAAATCTTAAACACCAAAATCTTTTGTGGAACCAAGTTTAGGTGTCTAAAACATGTCAATTGGATGCTTATAACCCTCAACTTGCCCTCTTAAAATTTCCTAAATGACTCCATAACCCAAGCATGTGAGGCACTGATTGTTGGCACAGGGGCAGACCCAGGGTTCAACTCCAAGAGTGCACCAACAAGCCATAAGTAATGGCCCTTTCGGCAACACCTGCAAGGCAGATGTAGTCTCACCCAAAGTAGCTATGGGGGGTTGCAGGACACAGATGTATACAACCGGAGGAAATACAAAGTGGATTCAATACAAGAACAACACAACATCTAGATATCAGTTACTAACTTGGGCCTACTTCGTACATGTATTTGTCAGATCTAACACAATAATGTAATAACAGTCTATCAATGAATAAGAGAACACAACATCAATCACATACAACACCAAGATATACGTGGTTCACCTTCTCCCTAGGGTTACGTCCACAAAAATGTGCTTTATATTATATTAGGTGAAAACATACAGTTCTATCTGCGCTCTTAGCTAGCAAATCTTCTCTCTTCCTCCCTTCCCTGCGCACCCAGTTGCAGGATTGATCTTCGCACCTAGCTGAATATCTTACAACACAGACTTCTCTCACTGCTTAATGCTTCTCTCTCTCCCAACAATAATCACTCATAACAACAACGAACCCATCCCAGGTCCTCTTGACCTTTATTTATACATTAAAATGACTCACCGACAACCTTAGGTCGAAACCTAGGTGTCAAAACCCTAGATACCAAAACCCTAGGTGTCTAAAACCCTAGGTCAACTTGACCCGCGTTTTCAGGGCTTCACCAGCCTATCTTTCCTTCTTTCTTGCACGATGCTCTCGAAGCGTCCATTGGTGGATTTTTCCACTTGCTGAGTTTTCCACGATCCATATTTCTTATCGATCTTTCATCCTCGATCTCCTCATCCAACAGATTGATTTATCTTACTTCGCTCCATCTTTTCTGCTCTTCTACTCACTTCGACCCAGTATCAGTCACTGTGTCTTCCGCGCAGTTTGCATTCCGTCTTTTCTGTCTTAATATCCGCTTACTTCCCTAACCAAGGGCCAATAGGCCCCCAATACTCACTTGTGACTCGTCCTGAGGCACTTCATATCTAATCCTTCTATTTTTTTTTGACTTCAGGATGCTCGGAGCAACCTGTGCTTTCTTCTCTCTTCTCCCCCATTATGTGCAGACTGTCTTTCTGTGTCTGGTAACTAGTTTCAACTACACATGGTACCTGGACCCTTCCTCTTTTGCTCTTACTAATGGTTGCGAGGCAGTTGGTTTTCATAGTATAGTTTAAACCGACTCTCGTTCACCAAACCTTCCTTCCATTCTCCATTTAAGGTCTTCAGCTGTGCAACTCCTCCTTCCGTGACATAGACAACCTCATATGGCCCTAGACAATGTGTTCTGAACTTCCCTGGATGCTTCATGAATTTGTTGTCATATGCCAATACCAAATCTCCTTGCTTAAATGCGTTCTTCTTGATGTGTCTGTCATGGTAGGCCTTTTCTCTTTCCTTCTGCACTTGCTGATGGAATCCTGCAATAAATCTGTCTTCTTCTAGTTCGACCAACTGTGTGAGCCTCTCTTGAACAGTGCCTATGTCATCCATATCTGTAAAGGCTGCGATTCTTAGACTGGGGACCAAATATTCCATGGGGACAATTGCTTCTAGACCATAAACCAACTTAAAGGGGGTCTGCATTGTTAGCTTCTTGCAAGTGGTTCTATAGGCCCATAGTACTGTTGGTACTCTTAAATCCCAGTCATCCATGTTCACACTGTAGATCTTCGTCAGCGTTGTCTCCAAGATCTTATTGAATTCTTCAACCATCCCATTCACTTGTGGATGGTAGGGTGTGCTCTACTAATGATGGACTCCAAATTCCTCGGTCAAGGCTTCAATGGTATTATTAATAAAATATATGCCTTGATCGCTCATAAGGATCTTCGGGAATCCAAACCTGGTTATGATGTCATCAAATATGAAGCACACAGCTGTAGTTGCACTACAATCTTTAACTTCTCTTGCTTCGACCCATCTGGTCAAGTACTCTGTCGCAGTGATTATGTACCTTGCTCCTGTGCGCTTTCCTGGTGGGTTTATAGGTCCCACGAAAGTAATTGCCCATTTCTTGAATGCTTGTAAGGTTATCTAGGGTGCTAGTGGCATTTCATCTCTTCTGGATGGTTTCCCAACTCGTTGGCATACATCGCAGGCTCTGTAGTATTCCTTAGCATCTCTGTGTAAAGTAGGCCACCAGAGGCCAAATCTAAGAACCTTCTGCGATGTTGCTTTTCCTGTGTAGTTTCCTCTTGCGATGCCTTCATGAGCTTATGCTAAAATCAATGGTATTTTTGCTTCCATAACACATATCCTCAATATCTCATCAGGTCCCATCTTATATAGTTGTCTAGTTATAAGTGAAAAGTCTGCGGCGCGCACTACCAGCTGTTTTTTCTGGGTGATCGTATATTCGCTAGGTGCCATTCCTGTTGACAAGAACTGGACTATCTCGACAAAGTGATCATCAATATTTCTAATGGCCAACAACCGTGCATCCGACAATGTATCCTCCAAACTAGTAGGTTCCTCTCCATGTTCCAACCTCAACAAGTGGTCAGGGCCTTTGTTCATTCTCCCTGGCTTAACCACGATCTCAAAATCATATTCCTGAAATAGCAGAAGCCATATGCATATTCTTCCCCCCAACATTGGCTTGTTGACTAGGTATTTCAGCTCAGAGTGATCAGTAAACATTTTAAAGCTTCCTCCCAACAAGTAGTGGTGAAACTTCTGTAGTGCATACACCATGGCTAACACTTCTCTCTCAGTGGTGGTGTAATTAATCTCAGTTGTTGATAGCTTCCTGCTAGGAAAGGCTAATGGGTGGTCAATGTCTCTAGCTCCTGGTTGTGCTAACAAAGATCCTAATGCAATAGAGGATGCATTGACATGCATGTGAAATTCGTTTTTCCAATCCGGGAAAACCAAAATAGGTGTAGTAACCATTTTCTGTTTCAGTGTGTCGAAGCTCTGTTGACATTCTTCTGTCCAATGAAACTGACAATCTTTCTTCAAAATCTTCTCCATGGGTGTTGTGATCTGTGCATAGCCTTTACTAAACTTCCTGTAGTATCTAGTATGTCCCAGCGTAGTGCGCAACTGTTTGACTGAAGTAGGAGGGGGAAAATCAACTATAATGGAAATATTAGAGGGATCTACCAACAATCCCTGCTTACACACAATACGGCCTAGAAGTACTCCAAAGGGTGAAAAGAAGATGCACTTCTTTAGGTTCAAGGAAATCTGACACTGCCTGCACTTATCCAACATTACTTTTAAACATTCAATATGATTTTGCAATAAGCTAAAAACAGTCCAATCATCAAAGTATGCTTCCAAAAATTTATGTAAAAATTCCTTGAATGCTTCGAACACCACCCTGGAAAAGATGGTTAGTGCATTCTTCAATCCAAACGACATCACTATATACTAGTAGGATCCCCATTCTGTTGCAAATGTGGTCTTATGGCTATCTTCCTTGGCAATTCAGATCTGATGGTATCCTGAAAACCCATCTGTAAAAGAATATACCTCCTATCCTCCGACATTATCTAACACTTCTTCAGTAAATGGTGTAGGGAATTGGTCATGCAAACAGGCATCATTTAGCTTCCTGATATCTACATAGATCCTGATCTCTCCTGTCCTCTTATCCTACACCACCATAGGGCTAATCCACTCTGACTCTTCAACAAGTTCTATGATTCCTGCTTCCAACATTCTGTCTAATTCAATCTTCACTTTCTCCTTATATTTAGGGTTCAATATGTAGGGTCTTTGTTTGACTGATCTTGCATCTAGTTTCAAAGGGATCCTCATCTCTCCCATGGGCCCTTTAATGCCCTTCATATTAGTGAACTTGGTTGGAAGCAAGTCCTGATATTCATGCAGTAACTCTGTGATCTTGTCAATAGTGGCAACATCCCAATAATCTCCAACATTTGCAAGTTTCGGTGTTTGCTCTATTCCAATATTGACTTTCTTGATTTTAATTGGTTGTCCAATGAAAGGTAGCTCAACTCCTAGTCCTGCTATGTATCTCAGTCCTTCTATTTCGGCGATGTTCACCTTCCTAGGATAATCGTCTTCATCGGCATTGATATTGTAACAGCCTTGCAATTTCTGAAGAGGCACAATCCATTCATCCTCTTCTTGTTCCAAAGGGAGGCCAGGTGCCTCCTCAAATACTTTCTGTCTTACAATCTATAACTCTTGATCCACTGTAGGATATTGGATTTCAAATAAAAAGGTAGTTACAAAGTTCTGAGTCATAGCTTCCCAATCTGTAGTGATGAGGCGCAATTCCGCTTGATCATACCAATTGATAGGGGTTGTGTCCAGTATGTTAATGAATCTGTGCACCCACTGTTCTTGAGGAATGTTGCTTCATGCATCCTTGCAACTTCGCACATGGTCCTTCAGACAACTTCGACTTCTGTACCTAACTTTGCAGCCTTCTACTTGTTCTGAAAACCGCGTTGTCATCAAAGTGTGACATTGTATCCAGTCTGTAATGTTGTTTTTGTGTGTCCCCCACCATCTTGCTGGAGTTGTTTTCAAGGCCTCATCCAGTGCCAACAATCTTTGTTGTATTGGTACAATGTCTTCAAATTCCAATAAGAAATCTTCTAAATGATTTAGACCATCAAAGGTGGGCAAGTTACTTACTGTTGTGCCGAACCAAAGAACTTCTCTGGTTAATCTAGAACATCTCCTTGTAGATAATTCATACATTTTGTTCTGCCAGTTCTCCAGTGCTTCTTTTGAATCTGATGAACATGTGTTGTCACTTCACCAACTTAGTTTCCTATCTATTGTAAGATTAATATAATCATGTTCTCTGGTTGTTAATTTGTATATGTTTTCTAGTTCATACGTGCAGTCTTCTTCTCTGATGGGTTCTGTGTATCTCCGACCTTCATCAGGATCCAAAGGTGCAATGACCCTAAGGCCATCACCTTCAAATGTCATTCTTCTTTTCTTTAAATCAACCACAGGTGAATTATTGAAAGCCCAATCAATTCCTAACAATGCAGGGTAAGGACAACGATCATCAACTATCTTAATCACCTCAAAGTCTGTAAATGTCCTTACTCCGTCGATGTCTACAGGGACATGTTCCAATATCCCAAAGGGGATTACAACTTGTTGTTTAGGCATCCTAATCTTGATGGGGGAATAGATCAACTGAGGTTTTCCCATCAGTACCCAGGTCTGCTTTGTCATGACATTGACCTTCGACCTTAAGTCGAGGACCACATAGTCTATATCATACTCTCCAATTTGAGCATTCATGTGTATTTCCTTATTTGTCCTTCTCTTTTTAGAGACTTGGTGTACTACTCTATTCAACAAGGGATCTACCTTTCCTAGCTCGTACTGTCTGATTAAATTTTGTAGCTCTTGTACAAAGCTTTCATCCTGAATCAAATTAATGCAAGTATATAAGAATTCAATGAGTTTGCTTACCTTTTTTCCTTCTCCCGGCGGAGCAGACTGATCGAATGCCAGAGGAATTCCACATTCTCTTACTTCTGGTTGTGTCTTTGATGAAGAACCCTGGTCTCTCCCGAATTCTTTTCTTGCCTCCTCAATTTTTTTTTTCTTTCCTTGCATCAAACACTTGTGTTTTCTCTGCAACTTTTCGAACCCCTGATTCTTCTGTAGTCTTTCCCGGGGTCACTCTGTCTTCTCCTATAACAGAGCCTCCTCTAGTGATTACAGCGACTCTGGGATCCTCTCCGCGAGGTTCTGCTGAGATGAGTTGTACTCAATGGTTTCCTCCTCGTCTTTCCTGAAGCTTGGCTAACGGCATAGGAAAATATTCAATGACATGCTCAAATGAGTTGCAGTAACCGCAAGTGGTACAAGGGTTCTAAAAATCCCTTGAAAAATGTCCTGGATATGCGCAGTTGTAACAAATGATCCAACCTTGACCTCAAACCATGTCTCCTGCCCGTCCTCTTCCTCTGAATCCACCACGAGGGTTGAAGTTTCCTCTTCCAGGGGACTTATACTATGTAGTGTTCCCTTCTTGTTGTACTTCGCCTTGAATTTTGTATATATCCCTTGACCTTTCATGCATGAGGTTTCAAGCCCTACAATTCCTATCATCATGTCTTACCGACTTACAGAACGTGCAATACATATTTGTGGGCATCTAAACATATTTTTGCATGTAATAACATTCACTAGGATGATGTCTATTTCTACATACCTCGCACCACAGTAAGGTAACTTGCTTTAAAGGACTTAGAGCTCCAGATGCCAAATACTTGTGAAATAGATGACAGTTCTCCTTGTCATGGCCTTCTGATTTGCATCTAATACACCAAATATCTTCTCTTTTATATTTTCCCTTGTCTTTCTTCATATCTTCGATCTGCAGAGATAAGCTAGTTATCTGACTCAATATTTGATTCATACCTGAGTTGGATTCTGCCATAGGAGTTGATTCTAGTTTCATGGCGATCTCCAACGCCTCAGCTTACGAAGCAATCTTATGTTGCATCAGAGGGACTCTGATGTGTGGTAAGAGGGCAGCAATGAACCATTCCTTTTTCTTCTCATCTGGGATATGAAAATGCATATGGCTTGTTAAGGTCTTAAACCTCTGATCAAACTCTCAAACAGGTTCAATTACTTTCTGCTTGATTTATTTCAGTTTTGTAATGCATTGTGACTCTGACTTGGGTTTCTTGAATTCTTGAATCAACACAATCTTGATATTGTTCAGTGGTTTTGGCTGGACAATTCCTTGGACAAACTTCATGTACCAGCTCAGTGCGCGGTCTCTCAGGGTAGTGCTAAACTGAGCTCGTTTGACAGCTTCGTCGGTAACATTCCTAATACTCCACACAGCTTCACATAGAAACCATTTCTAATTAGGATCTTCAGATCCATCTCCTCTAAAGTTGGGTGTTGTGAGGGAAATCTCCTTACGGACTAGCAAATAGGGTTATGCTTTGCATGCAGATATGACCAAGAGAAAATCTACTTTCTACCTTCGTCCCTAGACTTAAATCCTATTTCTTTTCAGTAAAACATGGCTATATCAACCTACCTTGTTCCAGGCATTTGGTGTCGATCCCTTGTTGCACTTGATCACTTGTTCATAGTTCCTCTTTCCAATGCTGACCTGCATACAAGACAAGCAACAACTACACATGCATCTTACCTATAGACTAACATGTTAGAGATTCAAACATGCATTTAACAAATTATGAATAACTCATGAATTGGGATGAGAAAAGAATTTTCTTTATTACTTTGAATGAGTCAACTTACAAAAAGTCAAGACCGACCACCGCTCCATGAACCTGATCCTGGGCTCCTCTTCAACTGTCCTCCAAATTCTTTGCTTTGTATCTCTTTTGGCACAAGGATGGCTAAAGGGTTGGGACAATGGGAATAAGCAAATGGGCAAAGTTTCTTTGCTATATTTTTTCCTCTTCCAAATGGGACCCCTAGCCCTTCTTTTATAGGCTAGAAGAAGCTAGGTATTTGGACGAACCCTCGGCCATGCATGGCCGGGAGTTTCAGTTAACTCACCCAGAGCTGTGTGTTCTGTCGGCAACTTTCCTTTTTTCGTGCTTTTGTTGGTCCACGCAGGCTGTTTTAGGTCAGCTAGCATGTACACGTGTGCAGTAATGGAGTAGGGTGCGTGGGCCCTTATAAAAGAGGTTTTTTAAAGAGTTGTTCATCAGTGCTTTGGAAAATAAGGGATCTGAGATGGCCTGATGCCAGGTAAGCATGTATGGTGCAATTTAGGGTTATAACAGATGCCCCCTAATGTGTGAGGTCAGAAGAGCATCTAATGGCTGAAATACATTACCAATCTTTATTGATGTGCTGAACAATTGAGCCCAAGGATCAAGAACCGGGAGGTGTCGTCTGCAAAATAACAAATGTCTCACCGAGGTGGGCATACCCATGCTCGGAATAAAATAGAATCATGGCTACCAATCAAATACACTATAGATCCATGTCATATAACTATATAAAGAGTAGCCATGAACAATACACAACAGAGCTACATCTCGAAATAAAAAAAATATACATATAGAGTATCCATCTTCTAGAAGCTGATACGGCCTGATGGCTGGAGATGAGATCTTCAGAGCTTGAGCAACAACTTCAAAATCTTCAAAAATCAAAGTAGGAGTGCAATATGAGTTTATGACTTCACTACCTAGAGGTCTTCGACGGCTCATTAGTCATGGACTAGATAATCTTGATGATCAGACTGAAGGCTTCATTGATTTCGAACAAGGACTTGATTGGACATTCAGGATGGCTGGGTATGAGGGCAAGAGACAAATTGCAGAGGGGCTGACTCAGGCTTGGTGACAAAATTCCCTTGGACAATAGCATGACAAATGATAAGACTCAGGCAGCATGGCATTAATCATAAGTCTACGAAGCAGGAGGCAACACAAACTCTCCATATGTTTGGAAGGATAACCAAAAGGTGGAGGACACAACTCTATATAGCGAGAACAACTTCCTAAGGTCGTACTACATCCCATAGTTTGATGAACAAACAGACAGATGTGATTTATCCAAGGGCGACTCATTATGCTGCCAATAAAGAAAATACTTTTCCCTTCCTCTTTTTGGGGTATATTTGATTTTTTTTGTCTTTTTCAATAATTTTGGGAAAAAGAATAAAGGAATGTTACGTTACAATGGAGGAATGAGTATTGAAAATAGACAAGTTCAAGGCACAAGGACAAGAATGATGTTCTAGTATAATGATACTCAGGAAAAATCCTCCGGGGGCCAAGGGTGTTAAAACGCAGAAGCAAACTGTTACAAGGCTGACGTATAAGATATGAAAACGCGGTTAGCAAAACACACAATGGTAACGTCCTTCAATGTAAGTTTAACGAGCCCAAAGAAGGTAATCTCGGTGGTTTTTCATATTTAGAGAGTCTGAAAAAACATAAAAGGAGACTCCATTGGGGTACCTTTTTTGAAGATAGTCTAGTCGGTTCGAAAAAGGGGTAAACTAGCACCGACAAGACGTCTATTCAAAACCATTTTAACGAGTGTGAAAAGGACAAGATCACTCGACCATTTTTTCATTTTTAAGGAGTCTAAAAAAAGCTTAACTATGGACTCCGTCAGGAATGTTCTTTTGGACCAGTTTAACGAGTGTGAAAGAATAAGGTGACTCGACGATCTTTTCAATTTTAGGGAGTCTAAAAAGAGCTTAACTATGGACTCTGTGGGGGTTCCTTCTTCATAAGTTTAGTCCCTCAGGCCCGAAAAAGGGATAAAATTATACCTGAGAGTACTCTTCTATAGAGCTGAAGTTCCATAGAGTATACCTTTGTTCGTACAGTTGACCGTCCGGATTGAAAAAGGGGTAAACTACCGCCGGACAGAAGTGACTTCAAATTTCAGTTTAACAAGCGTGAAAGGCCACAAGATCGCTCAACAATCTTTTCATGTTTAGAGGGTCTGAAAAGGGCTTAAAAGAAGACCCGCTATTTTTTGGGAGTCCCGAGGGTGAGGTCAAGAGCGAAGAAGAATCATGCAAATGAGGCTCAAACTCGTATTCAGGAAAAACTACAAGAACTCCCAGGCCTACAGTGTTTCAGAGACAGCATGAATGCCATAATGCAACCATGATTTACCTAGGGAATCCATGTTTCGTTAAGCTCTACCACCAAATTGCGACACTTCTAAAGCAGAGATGATGGTTCCATGTCACAACTAGATGGGATCAATCCTATGGCAAAGGAAAAATACAACGAGATACAAAATTCAGGGTAGAAACCTAACCTATATGTTCAAGTAGATCGTCGAAATAAAAATAAAAATAAAAAAATCCACAGACCGTCGAAAATTACTCAAAACTCCAAAAAAAACTATCCCAATACCCGATCAAATCCCTCCTAAATAACTCCTGAATCACTCTAAATGATTTTTTGTATAAATAAAATGATAAGGGAGGCCAAAAAAGTGACAAAAAGAGGCCAAAAAGTCTATAAATAGAAGTTGGCAGCTCATTATCACCATTGCTGATTTGGAAATTAACTCTGGAGCCAAAAGACCCCCTTTGATTAAAGTGGTGATTTCGGGAGCTATAGTGGACGAAACAAACTTCTGTCTGGACCAAGTAAGTACAAACTCCCTTATCTTTCATTTTATGTCGTTATTTATGCATTGGGTTTCGTTTTTTAGGGGGGCGTCAACCTTTAAAAGGTTGGCCCTAGGTCCACGTGGGTTGTCTCAGGACAGGCCGCGTGTACACGCGACTGTCACCAATACAGCATGCGTGGGCCCCCTTATTGAATGAAAAAGACTTCAAAAGAAAGGGTTAACCCTCCTGAACCTTTTTGTTTTGCAGGATGTATGTCCATTGGAGAGAAAGAGAGCATGAAGAGGTGAATGAGTTGGTCGGGGAAGACCTCAATGTCGTGGCTATGTTGATGTAGTGTGGGTTGACTACTGAATGCCTTGGTTAACTACTAGCATCCGGATGCAGAGGCATTCATGTTAGAGGGGTAGTCATTGGTGCCCACGGTCGAGGACATTTAGTTTTTGACTAGCCTCTCTAGAAGAGGGGAACCAATCAATTTCTGGACTTTTCCTACGGGGTCGCATAACATAGCAGAACTAATAGGTCTATATTGTGTAGCTGATACGGACTGCGTGAGCACACAGGTGCCTATAAGCAAGATCACTAACCTATCGCTACAGGCAATAGTATTGCTTATTGGGTGAATTACTAGTTCTGCAACTCTACATCAGGCGTACCACACACATATGAACTGTGCCATCCAGTGCTTGAATGCACAAGTTTTTGATTGGAGTACCACTTTTCTTGACTGCATGAAGAGGCAGTTGACAGATTGTCATTTTCGGACACATAGGAACTTCAGGTTCGAGACCATTATATGTTCGTTCTTTTTTGAGAGAGTTCCAAGTTTTAGTCCTCGAGTAGTGGTATGAGGACACCAGGCCTCTCTTCCTGCTATGTGTAGATGGGTAGTACTACTGCCGCGACAGGGTGGTGGAAGGACCAATGAGTCCTTCGATGATGACTTTTTTGCATGGCTGTCACGACAGATCCTGGTTATAGAAGACTACCCCTATGCCGGGATTGTTTTTTCGAGAGACCCGGAGATACCAATACCTCCTGGTGAGGCGCGAGAGGAGATGGGTAAGTCTCCACTTTTGTAGTTTTTTTGTTGTATATGTAATTTTTATGTTGTTTTCTTATATATATCATTTTTTTTATTATGCCAGAGTTTTTGATGGATATGTGCTCATTGTGTGCAGATGTGGGACCAGTGCGACCCGCTGACTATGCGAGGAATAGGTGTCGTCCTCAGCCAGGGGCCGCACCTGCCGCCACAGGGGGACCAGTAGTAGCAGGAGATCTTCTAGCCGGGGAGGCTGAGAGAGTATTGAGACGGGTTGAGCGTAACTTTACTGCGCTCACTCGTACGGTCCCGATGGAAAAGATTGAGGACTTGCCACCATCTATGCAACCTCATGTAGTGGGGGCACCACGGACGTGGGTCCGGTTGTTTTGGTGCTTAGCCAATGTTGTGGACCAGTATAACAGGGCCCACAGGCCCTAACTTTAGCTAGACATTTTGACATGCCACGAGCACTATTTGTACATATTTTTTGAGGGCATAAGCCCTATGACTCGTTGTCGGTCCTATTTTTGAGGCACTTGCATCCATCCATGTACTCTGGTTACTTTATGATATTATATATGTTTTTTTGGTCTTTTGTGTCTTATGGATCATGTGTGCAAAAATGTATTTACATGATTATGTCAATGTTCTTTCATATGTGTGCAAGATGCCAATCTAAAACTTGATTAGCTAGAGTATCTGTAACTTGATTTAACCTCCTAGGAACATGAAAATATGTAATATAATCAAAGTTTCGTTCTAAGAGACGTACCCTAAGGAATCGTCAGTGTAAATTTGGATCATGAACCTGGTACACTCTATTTAACTGAGACACAACCAGTTGAGTGTCGAGATAGACCCAGAGATGAGAGATACCCAATGACAAAGCATCACGAAGCAACTCAATAATTGTTCTATACTCGACAACATTATTTGTGGTGTCACCTAAGCATATCCCTCTTGAAGATAATAACTGGCCTTGAGGTGTAAAGATTACCCAAGCTGCAGAGGCAAGCCTCCGAGTGTGCCAACTAGCCCCGTCTGCATACCCAACGAACACTATGGAATCACTTGACATCTGCCATAGTGATGAAAGATAGTATCAAAGACACTTCCATAATACTAAAAGAAACTAAAAAAGTAATAGTACAAAGACTATACATATGTTACAAAAAGTTACCCACAGTGACTTGCCTATGAGTAATACTTCTTGAGGAAGAGCCCATTTCTAGGCTCTGCCAAAGCATTCCCTTCAAAATCAACCAGACGATAAGCGCCCTTTTTTAAAACCTCTTTTATGATGAAGGGTCTGAACCACATGGGTTTGAATTTTCCTGCCCCTAGGGGGTCCTTATCTTGGTCGTAGACCAGGACAAGGTCACCTTCAGAGAAAATCCAAGGATGAATAGGCCTATCATACTGACACTTGACCTTATGTTTGTGAGCCTCATTGGCCAGGGCCGTATCATGATGTTGCTCATTGAGATGCTCAAGGTATACTAACCATTCTTCAAGTGGAGAAGTGTCTAGCAATAATTGTACTGCCAACTTTAGAGACGTGATCTGACATTTGATGGGCAAGACTGTCCCCAACCCATAAATGAGTTGAAAAGGTGAGAAACCAGTTGCAGTATTAACAGATGTTCAGTAAGCCCATAATGTCAAGTATAACATCAAATGCCAATTTGACTTGGCTGAGTTGATAGTTCGATGTAGGATAGTCTTAAGAGTTTGGTTTACAGCTTCTACCTGCCCATTTTCTTGGGGGTAGTAGGGTGATGAATGTTCTTGCTGTAACCCAAGCTTTGATGTTAAATCGGTCATCATTTGGTTCTGAAAGTGACTGCCATGGTCAGTGACAATCTCCCTCGGGACGCCGAACCTTGCTGTTATCTAATTGAATAAAAAGAGAGTTGCAATCTCTCCATCATCTTTAAACGTTGGCATAGCTTCGACCCACTTCTTGAAGTAGTCTACGGCTATGATGATATAGTGGTGCCCCCTTGCTGAAGGAGGGTTGTAAGTAGTGTAATCAATCCCCCACTTGGTGAAGGGACCAACTTTGATGACGGGAAACATGGGAGCGGGATGTGCCCTCATCTTCCGAGAGAAGATTTGGCACAGATGGCACTTCTTGACTGATTCGATACAATCTTTGATAAGTGTCGGCCAGAAGTAACCTGCTCATAGAATCTTTTGGGCTGTTGCCAACCGAGACAAATGACCACCACAAGCCCCGGTATGGCAATCATTAAGCACGATAACTGCTTCCTCATGAGTGAGACATCGACGTAGGATGTAATGTACACCTCTCCGATACAATGTATCATCGATTATGAGATAATTCTTAGCCTGATGGCGTATGCGTCGACACTCATAATGAGAAGTAGTGGTGGGGCACTTCAAAGTCTGGAGATAAATAAGTATATCTCCATACTAGGGATCTGAGGATGTGATAAAAAACAGATCTCCCCGGATAGGCGACTCTTCAGGCACAACGTCACCTGACTCAACCGGAAGTTCCGAAATAAGTTCTGCGAAGACCAGTGACTTTTTAGACTTTGCTGAAACGAATTCTAAGTGAAAATATTGGAGGATGACTATCCATCTACTGATTTTTTCACCTATTACCCGTCGTGTCAACATGTACTGGAATGGATTCACGACAATAATGACGGTGGTCTTTTGAAACAGAACATAATGACAGAACTGTTGAACAGCATGAACTGCTGCCAACGCAAGTTTTTCAATGTGAGAATAATTAAGTTTCGGTCCTACGAGGCCTTGACTAAGGTAATAGATCACGTATTTTGCGAACAAGTCATATTCCTGAACTAAAACCATGCCAATGGTTGACTCTGCTGCAGCCAGATATAATTAGAAATCTTTGTTATAGTTCGGTGGCCAGAGCAGAGGGGCAGTTGTGAGGGCATGTTTCAATGCGTCGAAAGAGCATTGAGTTGTATCGTCCCAGTAAAAGGGAACATCTTTCTTCAGTAAGCGCGTAAATCCCTTAGTGATTTCTGCATAGTTGGCGATGAAGCATCGTAAACAGTTCGCCTTGCCTTGTAGACTCTGAAGTTGAAGGATTGTACTTGGGGGAGGCAACTAAATTATTGCCTCAACCTTGAGAGGATCGACCATGATCCCTGTTGTTGACACTATGAAACTTAACAATCGTCCTAACGTTACGCAGAAGTTGCACTTGTTTGGATTCAGGCGAATCCGAAAGAAGCGACAACGTTCGAAGATAAGTTGGAGGTGTGTAGGATGATCCATTCTCTTACGAGATCATGATGCTAAATCATCTAGATAGGCCTCGACTATATGCTTGAGGTCATGGAAAGCAAAAGGCATGGCCTGCTGAAATGTGGCTCCAACATTTTTGAGACCAAAAGGCATTTTACGATATGTGAATGTACCCCATGGGCAGATGAATGTCATTTTGTGTTGGTCTTCGGGTTTGATTTGGATTTGATTATATCTCGAAAAACCGTCCATGAAAGAAAAGGCTTCGCAACCCGCACATTCATCAATGATCTGGTCGATAAAAGGTGTTGGAAAATTATCTTTGGGACATGCCTTGTTCAAATCATAGAAGTCAGTACATACACGAATCGTGCCTTGTTTTTTATTGACCGACACGAGGTTTGACACCCATTGGGTCAAATAGATAGGGTAAATAAACCCGGCTTTTAGCAATTTCTCAACCTCAACCTTAATGGCTGTTGCTTTCTTAGGATTAACTGGACGAAGCTTTTGTCGAACCGGCTTGGCATCAGAATATGTTGTGATTTCATGTTCAACTATTTTTGGATTGATGCCTGGCATTTCCTCATAAGACCAGGCAAAAACGTCACAAAATTATTTGAAAGTCAGCTCCGACGAAGACCTTCTCCACGATGCCAGTGTTTCAGGAGATATTGATTGGTAAGGTTTCAGCGATAGTTTCCATATTACCCTCAACATAAACCTCATATGTAGCTAAGGGATCAATAGGACAAGACTAATCTCCTGTCATGGTCATGGTGAATTCTCTCACTTCAATTCAGCTTAACTCTGGGAGGAAGTATGATCTGTGATGAAGATCTTCCCAGGGTTTATCTGGACTAGTCATTGCTTCAATTATTGCTTCATTAGAGGGCAATACTAAGTCCAATGAATCGGTGTGAGCGAGAGAACCCTGATCCCAAACAGGCTATAGAAGTGGATCTAACTCTTGTGCAGCAGCTGGATCAGTGTGGGCTGAAGTTTGCTGGACTAAGGAGTACGCTACTTCAGCTGTGGATAAGGGCATGGACATGCCTAGGTGTCCTGTCTCATCCATCGTGGTCGATGGGGAAGGAAGTGTCCATGGATCGTCGAAGTAAGTCATGCGGAACGACGAAACTTGAAAAATCTCAACCTTATGGTGATTTGATAAAAACTTGATATCGCCTTGAGGGGGCGGGTAATCGAAGGTACCCATCAAAGATGGGCACAAACCAACCCCTACGTTGACGACACCTAGTTGAGGATTATCAATCATCGGGACCGTGGATGCCCCTAAAGCAGGGTCTGGTCTGGAGAAGGACAATTGATCAATGGTCACTATCCGACCTTCATGTGGAAACAATAAGACCCGAAAAACTGTAGCAACCACCACTTGCATGGCATAATTCCAACTCCTTCCTAACAAGAGGTTATAGTCGAGGGGAGCATAAACTACCTCTACTTCAACACACACAGTCTTCCCTCCTAACTTGACGGGGAAAGAAGGGACGATACCATGTGGTCGGAATGAATGACCTTCGAAAGAGGTGAGGAAAGTAGGTGACGGAGACAAAATGGGCTGACCAACGACCTTCCAACATGCCAACAACATAACGCATGTCAATGTGCCCTCATCAACCACTGTGCGAAAGATATTCTGAGTAAAAGTTTTTGTGGGATAATCCACTACTATCTGAAATGCTACGTGGTAAGGTAGACGAGGTTTTAAGTCTTGGTAGATCCTAAAGCGGTTAACAAAGCTTTCCCTTGGGAAGGGAAGCTTTGGAGTACCTCCAAAGCGGACATCGCACAAGGAGTTTGTGATAAATCCTCCACCACAGAGTAATTCTGGGCAGCCCTTGCGTTTGGGTTATGAGAATCTTTTTTAAATGCACCTTTGGGAATGCATGTCATTGTTTTTCCCAACGTCTTCTCAATCTGTAGAGGAAGAGATGGGAGTTAATCTTCTTTACCTTTCTCAGAAGTGCTTGGTTTACTATAGTCATGTGCTCTAATCGATATAAAAGCATCACCCCTCACCATATATACGTTCGCGGATGCGGAGTTGTTCATGGGCGGAGAGGGGTCTTGGCTACCCCCTTCTGTGCTTACAGAGGCTTGGGTTAGATTTTACCCATGTTGAAATGGATTGGTCAACACCGCCTGTTGTTGCTGCGTGACAAATTTTTGGGCCTCTGCAAGTCAAGGACATAGATGGGTCAGGTGGTCTTCCATGCACAAGTTGCATGGATACCTCGCCTTCCATTTTTCAGTGTTGTCCCCGCAAGCATTATCGATAGGTTTTTTATCCCCCTTACCCTTCTTTCGTTGTTTTTTCTTTCCTTCCGGCTGCTAGGTGGCCTTTGGGTTAGTTGATTGCACTATGTGTACTTCCGATGTTTGGGTAGGGGGAGTAGCCAAAGTAGTAGTTTGGTTGGCCGTTGTGTGTTGTATAGATAACTGCTGCAACTGCTTTGTCAATTGCTTAACGGGCTTTGTTTGTGCTGAACCTACCATACCATCGGCATGTGGTCTAGCTCTCTGTCTAGTTTTATCCAGTATTGAGCGTGGTGCATCTGGCAAGATGTTGTATAATAAATTGGATTGATAATATATGAGCTCAAATTTTTGAGCTCTCATGATGGCGTCTTCTTCGGAGAATAATCCTAACGTTGCGACATCTTTGGACAACTGCGGGACCAAAGACTTAAGGAACCACTCAAGCAGGAATGCTGGTGGGACTGGCACCTTAATTAGACTCTTTCGGCGTCTCCATTCTCGGATGTGATCAAAGATATGGTCTGCTGTCGTCTGTTTGAAATTGGCCATCAGCTTTGTGCCAACGTCGTATCTCACAAGTAACTGGAAATGGTTTAGGAAATCCATTGCCAGCTCGTCGAAAGAAGAGTATATTGAGCGATCAAGCTCAATGTACCATTTCGCGGCACTCCCAATGAGAGTACGTTGAAACAATCACAACTGTATGGAGTCATATTTCAATGAGTTAGATGAGCACCAAAGATGGAAGGTAGTCACATGATCTCCTGGATCTTCATTAGGCTTGGCTTCAAACTTTGGAATGTCTGAAGGCAACTTCGTCGGCATAGGAGGCCAACGCGGATCGTGACAAATGGGGTCATTCAACAACCTTGTCAAATCAGGCAAGTGCAAAGTCGCCAGGATGGGTAGTTTGGGTTGTTGGTGATAACCTGGGAAAAAGGGGCCTGAAGTTTGACTGGCACCAGGTTGTCAGGAAAAGTTTGGCTGCTGGCCCGGATTCTGGTAGAAACCAGGGCCCTGGCCAGCATATGGATTTTGAATATGTGGAGACATCATCGACTGATTTCCCAAATAGGACATAGATGGTTGGGCATGCATGGCATTCAAAGGAATTTCGGAAGGGTTGCCCCATGACGGTCCCATGGTGATAGGCATAGTAGTTTGTCCGGGGTTCAATTGATTGTGGAAAGAATTACCCCAGTTCAGCATTCCGAACGAGGGAACGAATCCCTGCCAAGAATTCCAAGGCCCTGTTGTGGAAGAAGTTCCTAGGTTTGCCCCCTATGAAGGAATAGTACCTTACATAGGAGTAGATTGTCCAAAACTGGGATTGCCCCCAGTCGGGAAGGCGACTGACAAGAAGGCATTGTTACCAAACGTTCCAGCCAAAGAAAATGGTGTCGAACCTATCGGCATATTATGCGAAGGTGGTCCTTGACTCCCTGCTCCAAATAAGCTATGGTATATAAGTTGCTCGACGGATTGTTGATGTGAACCACTGAGGGAAAGTGTTAAAAGGAGTAGGAGTGCCCCCCATGTGACCTTGCAGAGGAGCGTTAGAGCTCCCTGCCCCCATACCTAAAGTCTGTAAAGTGGAGTAAGAAAGTACATGACTTGTACCCGAACTAGGCATCACGTATGAGAATGAAGGGCCTATCACACTTGGTGTGAAAGGGGTTGTGGCCGCCGCCAAAGACGGGATCGGACCACTGTGCGATGTAGAAGCGGTCGAGACCATGGTGGTTCAGACCAATGACGGTGGGTTAGGAGGTGAAAACTCTCCTATGGTGACAACCGTAATGGGAATTGAAGAATTCCCAGAAGGAGTAACAACATTTGTTTCCATTGCTATGTGTAACACTGTCTAGCGCTCGTAAAATTGGATTGGTACGATGAAAGGTGCCAAGAAATCAGTGGTTGGGGTTTCAACCGGGCCAAGAGCATGCACTTCAAGGTCCAAAATGGTCGATTCCTCCGGATTTTGGTCAAGCACAATTGCTTGTAACCCGGTCGCTTCAAAAGACCCTTGTTGGTCTAGCTTTCACCTTAATGGTGGTGGGGGTGGCTCTAGTGTAGCTGGCGGCAGGCCAAGAAGCCTTCGTGACCGGCAGAGCTCGTGATCCTCCACTGTGTGAGAAGATCAAAGACACTCTAAGGTAGTCTAAACATTCAAAAGTAACACACACTAAAAAAGTCCCTAGAAGATAAGACAGACAAACACTAAATTAATTGGAAGAACAGTTACAACAACCAACACTAGAGCAACTTACCGATGCAAGTGCAACTCGAACGTGGAAGCACCCTCTGGGTATAATTTGCAAAGAGTGGCCCGATGTCTGTCCTAGGTACTGTGGTATACCCCCGCAGTCACCTGTGTATGTCCCTAAAAAAGATAGGCAACTAGGTTGCCAGTGCACGAACAGTCACCAGGCGGGTACAGTCGAAAGTCGGGTAGACCACAATGAGTAGGGTATCGAGCCCGAAACCTGTCAAGGGTATCGAAAGCAAGTGGTATGGAATACAACTAAGGACCTCGAACAAATTCGAGACCCATGAAGCCCCGTGGCAAATACAATCAACGGAATCCCAAAACAAGCCCTCTATATGTGTTCTCCACTACGATTGGCCCAGCTTTGGAGGGGTTATCTCCGCTACCTTTCCGCACGCAACCTCGTGTTTATCCCCTGTGTTAGAGGGGGGTCCCGGATAACTTTAACGATAATGGACTTAGACACTCCCTAACTCAGACTCCAATGTTTGAGTTTAAATGGCCTTGAAGAGTTTCCTCTCCAACCTAATCCAAGGCCCTAATCCTGAACTAGTTGGTGAACCCTACAAACATAAAAGTCTAGTAAATTTTAGATTTAGCGTTCATTTTATGTCTTTGTTTTATGTCAAGGGGTATGAAAGTGAAACTGATGATGTGTAAAAGACGAAATCAAAAAATGAAATAAAAAAGATGGAAACAAAAAACTTTTACTTAATGCAAAATTTTAACAACTTTTCAAAATAAATATTTTTTTAATTTTCTAAGATTTTGGACAACAAACTCAAAAGAAATTTCATTTGACTACAAGCTACTTATGATCTAAGTAAACTGCAAAAAATTATGAAATAAACAACTTTTCCCTGGCTAATAATGCAGAAACACACTCTTCAACCAAACAAGAAAATGAAAGAGATTTTTTTATTTATTTAAATGCTTGATAAAGCAAAAAGGAAAAATACCAACAAGAAAAAACCAAGAAAAATAATTCTGGCCTAATTGAAAATCGCAAAGAACCACTTCAAGAAATCACACACTAGCAATTTTTAAAAAATGACTCTCACACTTGTCTAAAAACCCTAAAAAATTCTTTTTTATGACAACTTTTAAATGAGAAAAAGCAAGCTAAGGGTAAGATTAATCCTAAGCTATTGACTGCTAAGACAGAGATTCAAACACCTGAGAGGTATAATTCTCATCAAGGGAAAGGATGACTTCCTTACCCTCAAAAAAAAGTATCCTGCACAAGCACGCTACTGTTAATCTAACAACAAGCGTGTGAACGCGAGCTGTATAGATACAGAGGGCGTGTACACGCGGGCTGACCTTGTACAGGCCGTGTGTATGTCTAAACTCTGATAAAAAATGAAAACAGACAACCCAAAACCAGGAAGAGACCACTGATATTGATAACCAGGATCCCTTGAAGGCTTGGACACTCTTTTTAACAGAAAAAGAAAATAATGTAAGGAAAAATCATAAAGCAAAACAATCTAAGATAAGACTGCAAACAACTAAGACTTAGATAGAATTCTAGAAAACCCCTGAGAATGTCTGATTCTGACAGGGAAGAGGATGACTGCCTCAAAAATTCTCTGGGCTCTACACGCTACTGCTACTTCTTCAACTAGCATTCACACACGGGTTGTAAGAGAGTAGGGAGCGGGTACACGCGTTCAGACCTTATGCAGGCCGCATGTACCTCTGTGGGTCCTGAATAAACACAATCAAGCAAATCAGAGAAAGCTGGTATGGAAAACCAGACTCTCTGCTAGCTAAAAATTTTCAGAAACTAAAAAAAAAACCAGCAAGAAAAACCAGTGTTTTTCTAAAAACTACCCAAAAAATAAAATTCCATGAACCCTAGAGACTCTCCCCAGTATGGTCGCCAATTATGTTGTGAGGGAAATCTCCTTATGGACTAGAAAATAGGGTTATGCTTTGCATGCAGATATGACCAAGAGAAAATATACTTTCTACTTTCGTCCCCAAACTTAAATCCTATTTTTTTTCAGTAAAACATGGCTAGATCAACCTACCTTGTTCCAGGCATTTGGTGTCGATCCCTTGTCGCACTTGATCACTTGTTCGCAGTTCCTCTTTCCAACGCTGACCTACATATAAGGCAAGCAACAACTACACATGCATCTTACCTATAGACTAACAGGTTAGAGATTCAAACTTGCATTTAACAAATTATGAATAACTCATGAATTGGGACGTGAAAATAATTTTCTTTATTACTTTGAATGAGTCAACTTACAAAAAGTCGAGACCGGCCACTGCTCCGCGAACCTGATCCTGGGCTCCTCTTCAACTGTCCTCCAACTTCTTTACTTTGTATCTATTCTGGCACAAGGATGGCTAAAGGGTTGGGACAATGGGAATAAGCAAATGGGCAGAGTTTCTTTGCTATATTTTTTCCTCTTCCAAATGGGACCCCTAGCCCTTCTTTTATAGGCTAGAAGAAGCTAGGTATTTGGACGAACCCTTGGCCATGCATGGTTGTGAGTTTCAGTTAACTCACCCAGAGTTGTGTGTTCCGTCGGCAACTTTCCTTTTTTTGTGCTTTTGTCGGTCCACGCGGCCTGTTTTAGGTCAGCTAGCGTGTACACGCGTGCAGTAATGGAGTAGGGCGCGTGGGCCCTTATAAAAGAGGTTTTTTAAAGAGTTGTTCTGCAGTGCTTTGGTAAAGAAGGGATCTGAGATGGCCTGATGCCAGGTAAGCATGTATGGTGCAATTTAGGGTTATAACAGTGGGTAACCTCATCTCATCTTCCATAGATCTACCTAGGTTTCCTGACTGAGTATGTGTGGACTGCTAGTGATAGTGCTCTGAGCACTCTGGTGACTCTGATTACTCTCATTGCTTAATGTTGCTAAAACAACATGAGGAGTAATAATACTTACTTCAACGATCTGCGTAGTTCCTGAGGTTTGTGACTCTTCTCGGCGAGGCTCTTCAGTCTTTCCTTCTTCTGTCCTACCAAATTCTGAATGTTCCTTATTCACCCGTTCTTCTTCCTCTCCATTTTAAAACCCTTCATCTTGTACCAGTGGTTCATGGTTCTGTTCAAACAAGTTAACCAGAGGGGCCTCTCTGAAGATTCTTCCACTGCGCATATGTCCCATCTCTGCATCGCTGTCGCTGTTTGAATTCTTGAACATTAGTTTTTTTATCGGACCAACTATTGTACCTTTAAGATGTTCTTCTCGTGTAATAGCATCTTGATCTTCAACTTCAGAAATTGTAAAAATATTCCTCTAGGTCCCTTGAAGAAGTATCTCTCTGCTTGACCATACGATTCTACTTTGTCAACAACAAACTTAGTGATATACCCTCCAATAGTGCTATCGAACCAGTGATATATTTCTCTTGACACGGCGTTATCAACTCTCTTGATCTTCTTGATCAACGTCGATGTCCAAACCACAGGTGGTCTAGATATGATCTCAAACTGGGTATCTTCTAACCTGGCTAACCACTCGTATAGTTCCTGATGAATTCCTCCAAATAAGATCTCGTGTATACCAGTAAAGATATACCTTCCCAACCAATCCTCGGTGCTAAGCTTGGGGTTCTTGTTCTGGGCTTCTGCGAAGTCCTTTTCTTGGTATTCTATCCACTTCTGAATCTCTGTCTTCGATGGAAACCACTTTGACATTCCCTCAAGAAGATTCTTGTCTCGGCAACATAACCATTTGTTGGCATAGGGGCATACCCAGGGTTCAGCTCCAAGAGCGCACCAACAAGCCCTAACTACTGGCCCTTTCGACAACACCTGCGAGGAAGATGCAGTCTCACCCGAAGTAGCTATGGGGGGTTGCAGGACACAGATGTATACAACCATAGGAAATACAAAGTGGATTCAATACAAGAACAACACAACATCTAGATATCAGTTACTAACTTGGGCCTACTTCGCACATGTTTTTGTCAGGTCTAACACAATAATGTAATAACAGTCTATCAATGAACAAGAGAACACAACATCAATCACACACAACACCAAGATATACGCGGTTCACCCTCTCCCTAGGGCTATGTCCACATAAATGTTCTTTATATTATATTAGGTGAAAGCATACAGTTCTATCTATGCTCTTAGCTAGCAGATATTCTCTCTTTCTCTCTTCTCTCTTCCTCCCTTCCCTGCGCACCTAGCTGCAGGGTTGATCTTTGCACCCAACTGAATATCTTACAACATAGACTTCTCTCACTTCTCAATGCTTCTCTCTCTCCCAACAATAATCACTCATAACAACGACGAACCCATCCCAGGTCCTCTTGACCTTTATTTATACATTACAATGACTCACCGACAACCTTAGGCCGAAACCTAGGTGTCAAAACCCTAGATACCAAAACCCTAGGTGTCTAAAACCTTAGGTCAACTTGACCCGCATTTTCAAGGCTTCGCCAGCCTGTCTTTCCTTCTTTTTCGTGCGGTGCTCTTGAAGCGTCCATTGGTGGATTTTTCCACTTGTTGAGTTTTCCACGATCCATATTTCTTGTTGATATGTCATCCTCGATCTCCTCGTCCAACGACTTGCTTTCTCTTACTTTGCTCCATCTTTTCTGCTCTTCTGCTCAATTCGACCTAGTATCAGTCACCATGTCTTCCGTGTAGTTCACATTCTGTCTTTTCTGTCTTAATCTTCGCTTACTTCCTTAACCAAGGGCCAACACTGATCTCCCTTTCAGTCATCACCCAAGCCCATCTTATTTTATTTTCTCCATTTTCATTGTTGCTAGGTTCTCTCTATTCCCACTCCTACTACATGAAGTGAGCCTAGTTAACTAATAGGGAAACCCCCCTTTGGGTTTTTCCTAAGTCTAAAGTGTAGAGGAGGGTTGGTGAGGTGAAGTGGCCAACTTCCCGAGTTCCACAAACCTAGAGTCCATCTTTGGGACTTTAAGCTACATATTCTATTTTATGTGGTAACAAGGGGAATGCTAGATTTTGAGTCCCTAGTCAATCACAAAATCTGAGAAAAAATTCTTATGAATTGTCATCCTTATCTACTCATGAGGTGTTGTCATTATCCACTAATGAGTTGTCAGTAAGATCTAAATCTAGAGATCATCAAATACATGTACTATATATTGACATCATTGGATGAATACATGTGTTGAGAATGATTTAAAGTCTTTTCCACCAAGTTAGTGTCTTGTGCTCTATTTCTTAACACAATGTTGTGACACTTTTCACACAACTGTAGTTTCAAGTTTTAATCTTTATTGATGCATATAAACTAAGATTATTGGGAGCTGCATAACCCAAAAATTTATTGTCCCAAGTAGCGAGTGGAGCAATGTTCTATGAAAATCAATCAAAGGCCACTACTATGAAAGGAAAAATAAGAATACGCCCTTATTAGTCCATTACCACTTCATTTTATATTATATATTAAAAATGTATTATTATTATTAGTTGTAGTCTAAACGTTCTACGAAATGACTCTTTTCAGCGATATTTTTCGGGGACAT
The DNA here is from genome assembly GCA_009831015.1 of Picea engelmannii. Lineage (NCBI taxonomy): Eukaryota > Viridiplantae > Streptophyta > Pinopsida > Pinales > Pinaceae > Picea > Picea engelmannii. The sequence continues at coordinate 176,254 of ML791099.1, read as the reverse complement.
TTGCTCGAATTCTGGTGAGAAATTGTTAGATGCAAAGATTCGAGTGATTATTTATGTATAATATGAGTGCCCAAGGGGCATTTCAGCATGTTGAATCCATTTATGCATTCATAAATGGATTTCAAACAACAAAAAATAGTAATTTCCTGCAAATTTATATCGTTGGATTTTGGCGAAAAAAACCATTTCGTAGAATAGTTAGACAATGATGATGATAAATTGCCATTTGTTCGTTAGCAATTACAAATCTTCACCGACTCCAAAATTTTATTGTTCAATAGGTCATCACTTAAAGTTTTCTTTTAGCTGACTCTACACCTGCATTTTCTACCACAACCTCTGTCGACGGGTCAACCAGTACTACTCTCAGATCTGTTCCTCTGCAATAGATAGCCTCGACTTGAAACCAACACACTTTCATTCAATTGTTTGGCATGTTGTTCCCCCATGGATATGTGACGCTTAGGACTGTTCTCAACATATATTTTTTTCTCTTGCACACTTCCTTTATGCCCAATGGGCTCGCTAGGCAGGCCAATGCTGGATTATATCAATTTTTTTTATGGACATTGCAGGTCTGCGCAAGAAATACTAGTGGATTTAAGGGGTAATTCTTTGATATTTTGTTATTCATTAAATATATATAGGTTGAATTAGAACTACACCTTTGGACCATATGCCACATTTTCATAAATTTTCGTAACTTGTATTTGGTTGTGCAACCACAAATATGTTTTTGGCGCATTTTCATGAAAATATGATATATCTTGAAATACTGATCTCTTGTACCTGGTGTTAGCACTCTGTAAATTTTGTTCGGATGATATACAAATGACAGAGGTAACTATTTCAACCTACTTTAGAGTTGGGCACTAGCCTACTCAAATCAGAGAGGGCTCTCTCGTGTCACTTGATATATCTTTGGAAATTAGTTGCTAGATTTAGTTTGTTTTGGGGTTTTTTTTATAAAGTTGCTGGCGAGGAAGGGGAGGGACACTTAGGGCTATGGAGTCAAAATTCTGAAAGTAAATGAAAACAATGTATGGCTAGTAGAACTCTCTAGAGGATAAAGGCTAAATGAGGCAATGAATCTGAGTTGTAAATTGAGTTTAATCATAGTGGTAAGAAGAAGGAGAAATCAAATAACTGCATCAGAGCATTATTGAAATGAATTCTGAATTAGTTAAGAAGAAATCCACACAGTTTAAATTGCTTAAGCCGAGAGCTTCACAAGACGAATTCTGGACCTTTAACTCTCCAATTTAAACAGAAGAAATTGTAAATGGAAATAAAGAACACATGAAATACATACAATGAAAGGAGACAAAACTCATATCACCACCATTAGAATCTTTTCATAGAGACTTCAAAAGATTCTGCATATGTATTCAATTCAGCTCCAGAAAATTACAATAGAGTTCAGAAACAACAAAAAGGTTCCCTTGCACTTCTTCTAACATTAATTCGTTCAGAATTTCTAGTACTTATACAATTCGATCACAATGGTTGAAACATAAGCATTTTAGTGTCTAAAACTGACTACAATAATTACAAGCCAACGGTTTCGGTGGGCGAACTGATTTACAATGATTAAGCAAAAAACATTTCAAAAACTAAGGATGGATTTATTTGACTGCTTGGCTTCCTCTTCGCCATTTTTCTTTCTCTGATCTCCTATTGAATCCGGCAATCTGATGACATCTGGAGGCTATTTGTTGGTCCCTAGAAAACTGCATTTTGTCTTACCTAGCCACACGATCTCCTTCCACTGTAAGTCAAAAGGAATCTTGTAATCCAAAATTTATTTTATCAGAATCTCCAATTCGATGCAAGTAGCATAAGTCATAATCGACAACCCGACATTTATTGTCTTAAATTGATTTAAAATCTCAAAGCCAATGGCCAAATATTTCACCAAACTTGGTCCCTTCAAGTTTTCATCCAAGCCTTCAAATTTGGAATGATCCATTCTGCACTGAGTGAGGAGAGAATTGTATTCCTCTTGATCATATAATTTCCCTTTGCCATCCCAAAATGGTGGGAGACCCTTGATAAACAATTGTTCAAATGTATCCTTAAACTCTTGTATACTCTGTTCCATCTGCACAGCTTTGGTTTGAACTGAATTGAGCAAATTGTGCTTAGCGATGATCCTCCTAGCCCAAATGATCAGTGTAGTCCTGTATTTTACCCCAATGGTATGAAGATTGATAGTGGGAATGAAATTCAGCAGATTTATAGCATTTTGGGCCCATTCTGAGGGTTTTTTCGCCAGTGTCTCATTTACAACAGTACACCTGCTTCGGGCAGTGATATCCATGTTGTCTTTGTCATTTATAAAATTCAAATACACTTTGAACTTAGCAGCTTCAGCAACAATATCATCCTAGATTACATGTTTATATCCGTGCAAAATTACTTTACCTTTCAACCTCGTCTTCAGCTTGCTTACACGTTCCTAGAAATCTTGATTTTCCTTTTGGATTTGGTCCATCTTTCCATCCTTCATTTTCATCTCTTGTTGCAGCTTTTCTATGATTCCCTTAAGGCTCTTGATTTCTCTTGTCTTCAAGATTACTTGGGAGATAGCCTAAACCAATCCATCAACACTTGATCCAGTTTCTGCAGTAGAAGGTACAATATCAGCCATATCTGATGTTACTGCTTGTCCTTGTGACCAATTCTCTTTTTCCTTTTCCAGCTGCAATACTTTGTCTTTGTAATTTATTGCTTCTTGTTTGAATGTCTCCTTTTCTTGCTCTATAGCATCCAACTCTGTTGCTTGTGGATGTTCTATGGCAGACATCTTCAAATTCTTTTTCAGGATTTGGATCATCTTCTCTTTCTCATCTAAGGAAGCTTTTACCCCTTGAGGGCCTTCAGATTCCAATCTTTTGACCTGGGTCTGCCAGGCTTTGCTGGATGCTTTTTCTTGCTTCAACTTTCCATCTAATTTAAGTACATGGGTTGTTCATATTGAAACACTCAAACTCAGACTCATGTAGTCTAAATATAGCATGTCACTGTAATTTCTGTGGAATTTTACCTTATCTGGGGCACTGATATTTTCATAATGTAGCTTGATTTCAGACACCTTATCCTCATCTACCATTATTATGTTAAATGTCTTCCTTTCTACATCCCTGACTGAAAACAAAGAATACTTGTGCTGGGATATCCTCTCTACTTTAGGTAACAAATCTCTTATTTCTCTCATGGCCAGATTTCCTTTCACAGTGTATTGGTTTGCTAGATCTTCTTTGGATTGGTAGACTGCTCCAGGTGCCTTATTAAAGACATGTTTCTTGTTGCTAAAAGCTCTTGAGATGATTTCACCTTGTGGCATGCTCTTTGTATTAGCTTCTTCATTTTGGTCCTACTCTCCACCATATCCATGTTCACTTTCTCTTTAGGTTCTTCCTCCTCTAGGTTTACTATCTGGGGGGACTGTGTGATTTTCATTTTCTTGGGAACATTTTGCTGACCACTGGCACCCAGGGCCTCTGAACTGCTCCTCTTGTTATAAATACTCATCTTGGGAGCTTTAATAATCAAACTTGAAGAAGTTTTCTATGTATGGATCTGCTGCGGGGATGACTCTATTTGTTGTGTCTGATCAGGCTGCAAAGTGACTTCCATATCTGCACAAGTTTCTAGATTTGCCAGTTTATCAAATCCTTCAACATGGTCATGCTCGTAGGGGCCTTGTTTTCTCATCAGTATTATCTTAGATATGAACTGATGCAAATCATATTTCCTCTCTTGTAACAATGCAAATCCAAATTCATTGAGCTTGGCCTGGATCTGAGGCAAACAGGGTCTAGTCTTTACCACAAAGGGTCCTATTATGAAAGGAAACTTTAAGTTAGATGCTTTGTGCATCTTTAGAAAATGTTATGTTTCTGAGATGATTCTTTGCCTGATGAAATCCAGGGCAAAGACTCTGGGAGTCAAGAAAATAGGCAAAAGGTAAGGTCCCTCTTGATAACCATATACCCAAATCACAGTAGAGTGCATGAACAATGCCCAATCTCCTACTCTATTCTCTGGATTGGGTTGTAGAGAACTTTTCATTTCTTCCAAAACCCTTGGCATGTCGGTGTTGAATATTAGGCTATAAACCCTAGATATGATATTATTTATAAAGTAAGCATTGTGATCCTTTTGCATTCAGTCGAAATGAATGCATCTTCGAGAAATTCTGTCTTATTTGTTTCCAGGAACATTCTAAGCAAGTGCGTGTAATACCTGAAGTGTCTCAGTGATTTGAAATTTACCAGTTGTTTGTGCATATTATCAGCGATGAAATCTGACTGACTGGACTCTGACTGAAAAAAGGTCAACAGGAAACCCAACATGACCTCTACTACAAAATTGTCATTATCCAATCCTAAAATTTGACTAACTATGGAACAGGCCCACTGGACCTCAATAATCATGACACTTACATTCATGGGCAACAACAGACTCTCAGAATGATGTTCAGGTTTAACAATGGTTTGCAAAAATAGGGTTTTGACCTCGGGGGGACATTCTCTATAGAATGTGATTAGTTTCTCTTCCTCGAAGGGCTCCGACGTTGTGGGGGAAGACTCTGGTGTACTGAGGGCGTGTCGAATTTACGGGCTATCTACTTTGCACAGGACCTCTAACCCTAACTTATTCAAAATGACCTTTTCTTCCTGGGAGTATTGTTCTGCACACCAACTTATGAATTCTAGAAAAGAGAATGCAACTTCGACGATGTAAGGGGTTATGGAGGCTTGGGTTGCTTTGAGGAAGGGTATTAATTTCCTAAGATTGTCTAACAAATTGGCTCTCGATACGGAAATGGGTGAGATGGTTATTTCTGTGTCAAATATATTGGAGTCTCTATCGATTAGTGCTTCTTATTTAGAAGCGAAATCTTGCTCTGTTATGGATAAAATGACAAGATTCATGTCCATGTTGAAAAATACCTGTGAATTAGCAGAGAATGCATGAGTCTAGTTCATTGTTGAGCTTCAGTTTAGAATGGAGTGTTTGCGCCAATTTTCAAACGTTTGAATGATTTGAAATATCATAAAATAATGACTGGGGCCCTCCTTTTATATGCGCTTTTCGATATCGAGGGTGAGGCAAAACAGTTTTGGGTAGACCGCTTTTTGCCCCGATATGCCTTTGGTGGCGCCACATGTCTCTGAGCTAAAACCACTATATTTTCCCTGGCCCACTCTTGAGCGATTAACCTTCGTGCTATTTCCTCGCCCGATATGTCTCTTGACCATCGATCTAGGTTGTTTAAGATCTATGGCCCTCTAGGCCTCATCAACTTCCACACCTCCACTATATTTGTCCCTTCTTCACTAGGTGTGACCTTGTCCTCCAAATTTATCGCATATCCACATTGATCTAACCCCTCGCTAAATTTGAGACTTGGATTCTATGAAAAAAAAAAATTATGGTGATAACTTAGGCTCCAACTAGGGATGTTATCCTCCCTGCGAGGTAGCAAAGAATGATAGACCAAGTTCCTATCCATTGGGATATCATTTATTCATGTGATCTAAATATGTTGGTCTTTATTCAAAAACTCAAAGTCGACCCAGCATAACTCAGGGCCTTCACCTCAGGCTTCAACTATATTGATTTAGTCCAACCTCTTCATGTGAAAAGAAAACACAAAAATGATTATATACAATGAATGGAAAGTGTGATGATGCTTAAACGATATAATTCTTGAGGAACCTTCCATTCATAGGCCCTTCTCCAATGATGTCTCCATTACTCTTCTATAGCATGTAGGCATTTCTTCCACGTAATGTTGCAATCTCGAACAGTCCCAGCTAGAGGTGGTCAAACTTCCCGTGCTTTCCTTTATCTTCATTCCTGGCGTCCCTTTTTAATACCAAGTCTCCCAGTTTGAAGTCATCCACTTCAGTACGTATTTCAAAAGTGTCTTTGATCTTGTCTTAGCGCATCTAGGAATTGTTGAAATCCTTTCTTCTCTGAGTGGCGTCTGTTTCTGCATCCTTCTCTTGTAACAACCTCATCACTGGAAACCCCAATGCAGTAGGAAAAACTGCCTATGTACCATAAACGATCTGGAAAGGAGACGTGGCTATAGATCTCTTAGGGGTGATTCTGTCAGCCCACAGTGCATGGATAAGCTTTTTGTGCCAGGCCTTTTTATTTTCTTGCAGCAGTTTCTTAATGATTCTGACTAATCTTTTATTCGAAGACTCAGCCAACCCATTCCCTTGAGGGTATTATGACATAGAATGACCAAGGGTGATATTGTAATTGTTGCAGAATTTCTCTATTTTCTTGGACCTGAAAGCCGCTACATTTTCCGTTATGATCTTGAGGGCATCCAAACCTGGACAAAATATTGTCTTTTAAAAACTGGATGATAACATCATTTGTTGCATGCCTGGTGGGAACTACCTCAATCCACTTAGTGAAATAGTATGTTGCTGTTAGAATCCACTTGTGTTGGGATGAGGACTGTGGATGTATTTCCCCTATAAAATCAAGGCCCCATTGTTTAAAAGGAGCTTCCACAAAGATTGGCTTCAAAGGCAGAGGTTGCAATTTGTTTTTCCCTTAAAAAATCTGACATTCATGGCATCTTGAAACCCCCTTGTAGACATCATAAAAGATGTTGGGCTACTAGAACCCGACTCTCAAAAAAATTTTCACAGTGGTTTTCCAATAATGATGACCTCCACAGTCACCCTTATGGAACTCTCTGATGGTATGTTCAACTTCTTCTTCTAGCACACAACTCAATAAGATTCCCCCAGGGTCCATCCAATATAGTGATTGATTTATTATACAAAATTTTGTTGCCTTCAGCTTCAAGAATCTGGCCCTTGTTTTACTCAATTCAGGAGCGGCCTGCAAATTATTTAACACAAAGATGATATCTGCATACCATGTGGAGTCAAGAATTTTTTTGGATATTTGTGGAGTTGCCTTCTCCTCTTCTGCAACCTTTGACATGTCTGCAATGAAATTTATTCCTAAAAGTTCACAATTGGTCTGTGCCATCATCTTTTCTAGCCCCTGTCCCTTGATCAACTTGGTGGGTTTGATCTCAAGGTCATATTCTAACAGCACCACTATCCATTTTCCCCTCTTTCCTTCAGGATCAGGCTGGGTTAAGATGTATTTCACTGAGTTGTTGGGTACACAAGCAATAGTATGAGAATGCAGGATGTAAACTCTAAATTATTTCAAGGCCTTGACTAAAGAATACGCTTGCTTCTCCATGATGTCGTACTTCAAAGGAGCATCCCTCAATGTCTTGTTGTAATATGTTATGGGCTTCTCAAAATTTTGGTCATCTTTCTGGAGTAAAACACCAGCAATTGTGTGTTCTTAGGCGAAAGAGAAAAATATGAAATCATTTTCAAAATTGGGACTGGCCAGTACTAGAGCCTTGGTCAATGACACCTTGATGTCTTCAAAGTATTTTCTGGCCTCAGGAATCTACTTTATTTCATTTCCCTTCTTGAGCATGTTGGTAATATGTTTTATGATTTCGGCCAAATTAGGGATGAATATTCTCATAAAGTTCACTTTTCCCTGGAAAGATTGTACCTCCTTTTTACTTCTGGGTATGCCAATTTTTAAGATCCCCTCAACTCTGTTCGAGTCTACCTTTATCCCTTATTTTGAAATAATGTGACCCAACAACTTTCCTTCTTCCATGGAGAATTTTTTCTTCTTAGGATTCAACGAGATTCCGAACTTTCTACATTTTTGAAACGCCCTTCTAATGTGCTTGAGGTGTTCCTCATCTGAGGTAGAATACATAGTGATGTCATCAAGGTAGATAACAATGAATTTGTCCTTTTCATCAGCAAAATCTATGTCCATAGCTCTTTGAAATGTTGCCCCTGCATTCATAATCCCAAAAGGCATCTTGGCATACATGAATGTTCCCCATGGTGTTGTAAATGTCGTCTTTTCCTGATTGTTAGGGTGCACCATAATCTGATTGTATCCAGGGAAGCCATCTAACATTGACATTTTCTGAGAACCCACCACCTTCTATAAAATATGATCCATCTTAGGCAGTGGGTAATTGTCTTTTAGAGATACTTTGTTCAGATTCCTAAAATCCACACACAACCTGATTTCTCCACTATTTTTCTCACTGGCACCAGATTTGCCACCCATTTGAAAAATCTTAGGGACATTTTGATTTTGGCTTCAAATAGTTTCTTTACTTCTTTCTCTATCAAGGGTAACAATAAAGGGTTTATCCTTCTCAATTTATGTTTGAACTGTTTGTGATCTTCCTTTATTGGGATAACATGTTGGATTATACTAGTATCATATACTTTCAGCTCATCATAGCTCCAAGCAAAAAACATCAGGGAATTCTTTCATTAATTTGACATACCTTTCCTTGACTTCAGGGTTGAGTGTTCTGGACAACTTAATTATATTTGGATCTTCTGGAGTCCCAATATTGTAATCTTCCACATCCCCTTCATTTACTGCAATCTTTGGACTTCTGGCCACATGATTATTATCAAAGAGTTTCTCCAATGGGACCATACCCTTGGGAATGATGTTGCTCTTTAGATGAACGATATCTTTGCCTGCAATCTGATTGTTGAAGTAACCATCTGTGGTGAAAACAGTTGCATCTACTTCTTCATCACAGTATTCATCATCAATGTTCAAATTCTCGAATTCATTCTCCATCTTGAGGAAGCTTTCTATATGTTTGTCGTCTTCAAAAACTTGCTAGTGCTTCATATTGTTTGGTACTGCTGGCCTATACTTGACCTCAACCTTGTAAATTCTATCAGGGAAAATTGGAACTTTTAAAACCGCTGCTGAAGTAGCCAAGGCATCAACAACCTGATTTTGTTCTCTTGGACTTGTTGAAAGATTATATTTTGGAAATTTCTCAAGGAGGTCTAGTACCAGATTCCTATAATCCCTCAGTCTGGGATGTTTTGCTTGGTATATGCCTTTGATTTGATTTATAATTAGCTTAGAGTCTCCATGTACAACAATTCTTTTGGCACTCAATTCTTTCAAAACTTTTAACCCCAATATTAATGCTTCATATTCTGCCATGTTATTTGTGCATTCAAAAACAAGTTTATAAGAACACAAATTCAAATCTCCTTTGGGGTGATTTATCCAAATGCCAACCCCCACTCCCTCTCTGCCGGAAGCCCCATCAAAACTCATCTTCCATATATGATCTTTTGCTTCATCCTGCTACTATGAATATTCCTCAATCTGTTGATCAGATCTCTCTTTGTTATCCAAGTCAATTTTTGGTTCTTTCTCTTTACAACACATGTCATTGAAGAAAATAGAAGATCCCAACTCAGTTTCCACAAAGTAGATGGGGTGATTACTTGGCTGTGACTTATTTTTGACCATGTATTTAAGCAAAACTTCTCTATACAACCTTTTGTCCTGACCAAAGACAGGGATGGTGACGTATGACATGTCCATCTAGAGGGTTCCCTTTAATTTTGTAGCCCAAGACCTTGACAACAACATGCCAAACTTGGGAGGGATGTCAACAAACACTACATCCATAACCATATTATTTGTTGGGATTTGTGCCAAAGATACCACCAAATATTTAATAAGACCTAGGCACTTTACCTTCCTGGAATCAAAATAAAACAGGTCTTTGTAAGGCCTTGTGATGTCCAGACCTAGTTGGTCCATGACCACCTTGGGCATTAGGTTATGAGATGCTCCTGAGTCCAACATGGCATTGTGCAGAGTCATGTCATGAGTTTTCAAGTTGACATAAAAAGGGGGAACTTCTTCATTATCACGATTATCTTCTACTCTTGGCCCAAATATGATGGTTGGGTGATCATCTTGTATGTTCAGGGTATTAGAGGTTTGTTCCATCTTAAGCATCTTGATGATCTAATTTCTGTACTCGCTATTCTTGATTAATTTGTTAATTGGTACATCAATTTTGATCTTGGCCATCTCACTTTCAAAATTAAAGGAGGATGAGGTCTTATCTACCTCTTTGGTGACCACTTCTTTCCTTGCTTCTAATATTTTCTTCCGAGGCTCTTCTTTCTAATTTCCTTTGTCTACAGTACCCTTTGCGATAGAGTCCTTTGCAGCAGAATATTTTTTGGGCCGACTTGAAGAAGGTATGTTACTCTGAGCTTCTTTGGTGAGGTTTCCCTTTGGAGGATTTTCCTTTGAAGGATTTTCAGGCACTCTCTGATTTCGAAGATTGTATTGTCTTTGGAATTGCATGATGGCATCTTGCAATCCTGCTTAGTAATCTTCCCTTTCTATTGATAACCTTTCCTCCTCATCTTGCAAAAATATTTCACTCGCATCCATGAACTGGTCATGTTCTTCTTTGGTCAAAAACACCTCTGTTTCTTTATCATCACAACAGTTCATGTTGTCTTCAAAATATCCATCATAATTCTCATTTACATAATTATTTTGAAAAGGAGGCCTCGTTTGTTGATCTCCCTGATTCCGTTGATTTCTCTGATCTGCTTGATTTTCCTGATTCCCCTGATTTCTTTGATCTCTTTGTCTAATTTGTGGGATTGTTGGTCTCCTCGGATTTTTGGGTGGGGCATTAGCTTGTTCTCTGGGGTTAGACCTATTATCCAGGGCCATTCTTTCCATCATTCTCTCCATGGTTCTCATCATTGTTTCAAACCTTTCTTCTGATGTTTGCGAGGTTGAAGGTTGTGCCTTATCATGAGTTTTGTTCATGTCCCTGCCAGAGTTAGATTTTATCTTTCTTGAAGCCATTAGGTTCACTTCGAATTCTATGGCATCAGTCATCATATCATCCAATGTAGCAGATCTTCGTTCTCTTAATAATAAAGCAAAATCGTTTTCAAAAGAATCAACATATCTGAGCTGAGCAGCTTTAGGGGGTGGGTTTACCTCAACAGGAATCAAATTATAGAGCTTCATGAATCTGGATGAAAACTCTTGCACTGTTTCATCATGTGATCTCTTCATGTTGTTATATTGGGTCAACAACTGAAGGGGATTTTTCTTGTCTCCCCAATTTGCAAGGAAGTTGGTTTCAAAGGCCTCAAAATATATGATACCAGCTGTTGGAAGGGATCTGAACCACTTCCTCACCTCTCCTGCAAGACTTTGTGTAAACAGTCTCATTTTTACATATTCAAAGTCCACCTCTTCCAAGTCTATGAAATCATTAAACCAGTTTAGATGCTTTTAGGCTGATATGTTTCCTTCAACATAATATAGTTTGATCCTTATGTTATAATCTTGAGGTAAATCATGTAGTTGAGCAGGCAATATGAGGGGAGAAAAAATATTTTCCATGGTTGTTGTGAGGGGTCAGAGTGGTTGTTGGTTCTAAGCGGAGATCACTATAGGCCTAGCAGATGCAGCTAAAATCAAATCTTGGAATCTTTTTTCGTCAAAGATGGTCTCACTTAAACAAGATTCAAACTTAGTTCTAAATAGAGCTTGCTCAAATTTCACATCAAACTCAAGCTCTTCAATGCTTGTCACTCCGTACTTGGGTAAGGACAGATATTGGTCTAGATGCAACACTGGGGTTACTGGATTTTATTTTCTTTTATGTACAAACTTTTTAGGGTCAGACACAGGGATTGCAGCTTCTGGGTCTGGGTTGCTTCTCGTGTGAATTCTCTTGGGAGCTAGGGTTTCTAGCTCACAATGTTTGGTGCAACTGGTCTTTTGGTAATGGATTCACCAGGGAAAAAATAATTTCAGCCAATAAGGTATTTGATCCACTATCACCCTCAGGGATCAAACTAAAGCTTTAAGTCGTTTTTCCCGGGGAAAATTTTTCAATTTCATCCCTGGCAACGATGCCAGAATGTTAGCACTCTGCAAATTTTGTCCCGCTGATAGACAAACAACAGAGGTAATTCTTTTAGCCTACTTTAGAGCTGGGCACTAGCCTTCTCAACTCAGAGAGGACTTTCTCATGTCACTTGATATATCTTTGGCAATCGATGGCTAGATTTAGTTTGTTTTGGGGTTTATTTTATAAAGTTGTTGGTGAGGAAGGGAAGGGACACTTAGGGCTATGGAGTCAAAATTTTGAAAGTGAATGAAAACAATGACTGGCCAGTAGAAATATCCAGAGGATAAAGACTAAATGAGGAAATGAATCTAAGTTGTAAATTGAGTTTAATCAGAGTGGTAAGAAGAAGGAGAAAACAAATAACTGCATCAGAGCATTATTGAAATGAATTCTAAATTAGTTAAGAAGAAATCCAAACAGTTTAAATTGCTTAACCTGAGAGCATCACAAGACGAATTCTGGACCTTTAACTCTCCAATTTAAACCGAAGAAATTGTAAATGGAAATAAAGAATACAGGAAATACATACAATGAAAGGAGACAAAACTCATATCACCACCATTAGAATCTTTTCATAGAGACTTCAAAAGATTCTGCATATGTATTCAATTCAGCTCCAGAAAATTACAATAGAGTTCAGAAACAACAAAAAGATGCCCTTGCACTTCTGCCAACATTAATTCGTTCAGAATTTCTAGTACTTATACAATTCAATCACAATGGTTGAAACATAAGCGTTTTGAGTGTCTAAAACTGACTACAATAATTACAAGCCAACGGTTTCGGTAGGCGAACCGATTTACAATGATTAAGAAAAAAAAAGTTTCAAAAACTAAGTATGGATTTCTTTGACTGCTCGGCTTCCTCTTCACCATTTGTCTTGCTCCGATCTCCTGTCGAATCCGCCAATCTGATGACATCTGGAGGCTATTTGATGGTCCCTAGAAAATTTCATTTTGTCTTACATAGCCGCACGATCTCCTTCCACTATGAGTCAGAAGGAATCTTGTAATCCATCATTTCTTTTATCAGAATCTCCAAGTCGATGCAAGTAGCATAATTCATAATTGACAGCTCGATCTTTACTGTCTTAAATTGATTTAAAATCTCAAAGTATGTGGCCAAATATTCCACCAAACTTGGTCCCTTCAGGTTTTCTTCTAGGCCTTCAAATTTGGAATGATCCATTCTACACTTAGTGAGGAGAGAATTGTATTCCTCTTGATCATATAATTTCCCTTTTCCATCCCAAAATGGTGGGAGGTCCTTGATAAACAATTGTTCAATTGTATCATTAAACTCTTGTATACTTTGTTCCATCTGTACAGCTTTGGTTTGAACTGACTTGAGCAAATTGTGATTAGCGATGATCCTCCTAGCCCAAATGATCAGTGTAGTCCTGTCTTTTACCCCAATGGTCTAAAGATCGACAGTGTGAACGGAATTCAACAGATTTATAGCGTTCTGGGCCCATTCTGAGGGCTTTTTCGCCAGTGTCTCATTTACAATAGTACACCTACTTTCGACAGTGATAGCCATGTTGTCTTTGTCATTTATAAAATTCAAATAAACTCTGAACTTATCAGCTTTAGCAACAACAACATCCCATATTACATGTTTAGCTCCTGGCAAAAGTACTTTACCTTTCAACATCGTCTTCATCCTGCTTACCCTTTCCTGCAAATCTTGATTTTCCTTTTGGACTTGGGCCATCTTTTCATCCTTCATTTTCATCTCATGTTGCAACTTTTCTATGATTCCCTTAAGGCTCTTGATTTCTCCCGTCTTCAAGCTTACTTGGGACATAGCCTAAACCAATCCATCAACACTTGATTCAGTTTCTGCAGTAGAAGGTACGGTATCAACCATATCTGATGTTACTACTTGTCCTTATGACCAATTATGTTTTTCCTTTTCCAGCTGCAATACTTTGGCTTTGTAATTTAGTGCTTCATGTTTGAATGTCTCCTTTTCTTGCTCTAGAGCAGCCAGCTCTGTTGTCTGTGGATTTTTTGTGGCAGACATCTTCAGCTTTTTTTTCAGGCTTTGGATCATCTTCTCTTTCTCATCTAAGGAATCTTTTACCCCTTGAGGGCCTTTAGATTCCAATCTTTTGACTTGGGTCTGCCAGGATTTGCTGGATGTTTTTTCCTGCTTCAACTATCCATCTAATTTAAGTGCATGGGTTGTTAGTCTTGAAACCCTCAAACTCAGACTTAGGTAGTTTGAATATAGCATGTCACTGGAATTTCTGTGGAATTTTACCTTATCTGGGGCACCGATATTTTCATAATGCAGCTTGATTTCAGACACCTTATCCTCATCTACCAATGCTATGTTAAATTTTTTCCTTTCTACATCCCTGACTGAAAACTGGGAAGACTTGTGCTGGGAGATCCTCTCTACTTCAAGTAACAAATCTCTTATTTCACTAATGGCCAGATTTCCTTTCACAGTGTATTGGTTTGCTAGATCTTCTTTGGATTGGTAGACTGCTCCAGGTGCCTTATTAAAGACATGTTTCTTGCTGCTGAAAGCTCTTGAGATGATTTCACCATGTGGCATGCTCTCTGTATTAGCTTCTTTGTTTTTGGTCCTACTCTCCACCATCTCCATGTTCACTTTCTCTTTAGGTTCTTCCTCCTCCATGTTTACTATCTGGGGGGACTGTGTGATTTTCATTTTCTTGGGAACATTTTGCCGACCACTGGCGCTCAGGGCCTCTGAACTGCTCCTCTTGTTATAAATACTCATCTTGTGAGCTTTAATAATCAACCTTGGAGAAGTTTTCTATGTTTGGATCTGCTGCGGGGTTGAATCTATTTGTTGTGTCTGATCAGGCTGCAAAGTGACTTCCATATCTGCACAGGTTTCCAGATTTGCCAGTTTATCAAATCCTTCAACATGCTCATGCTCGTAGTGGCCTTGTTTTATCATCAGTCTTCTCTTAGATATGGCCTGATGCGGATCATATTTCCTACCTTGTAACTGTGCAAATCCAAATTCATTGAGCTTGGCTTGGATCTGAGGCAAACAAGATCTAGTCTTTAACACAAAGGATCCTATTATGAAAGGAAACTTTAAGTTAGATGCTTTGTGCATCTTTAGAAAATGTTTTGTTTCTGAGATGATTCTTTGCCTAATGAACTCTAGGGCAAAGACTCTGGGACTCAAGAAAGCAGGCAAAAGGTAAGGTCCCTCTTGATAACCATATACCCAAATCACAGTAGAGTGCATGAACAACACCCAATCTCCTACTCTGTTCTTTGGATTGGGCTGCAGATAAATTTTCATTTCTTCCAAAACCCTTGGCATGTCGGTGTTGAATATTAGGCTATAAACCCTAGACATGATCTTATTTATAAAAATAAGCATTGTGATCCTTTTTCATTCAGTTGAAATGAATGCAACTTCGGGAAATTATGTCTTATTTGTTTCCAAGAACATTCTAAGAAAGTGCGTGTAATACCTGAAGTGTCTCAGTGATTTGAAATTTACCAGTTGTTTGTGCATATTATCAGCGATGAACTCTTCAAAACTGATACAGACCGACTGACTAGACTCTGACTGAAAAAAGGTCAACAGGAAACCCAACATGACCTCTACTACAAACTTGTCGTTATCCAATCCTAAAATTTGACTAAGTATGGAACAAGCCCACTGGACCTCAATAATCATGACACTTATATTCATGGGAAACGACAAACTCTGAGAATGATGTTCAGGTTTAACAATGGTCTGCAAAAATATGGTTTTGACCTCGGGGGGACATTCTCTGTAGATTGTGATTAGTTTCTCTTCCTCGAAGGGCTTTGGCACTGTGGGGGAAGACTCTGGTGTACTGAGGGCGTGTCAAAATGATGGGCTATCTACTCTGCACAGGACCTCTGACCCTAACTTATTCAAAATGACCTTTTCTTCTTGGGAGTATTGTTCTACACACCAGCTTATGAATTCTGGAAAAGGGAATGCGACTTCGATGACGTAAGGGGTTATGGAGGCTTGGGCTGCTTCAAGGAAGGGTATTCGTTTTCTGACATTGTCTAACAAATTGGCTCTGGATACAGAAATGAGTGCGACGGTTATTTCTGTGTCAAATATATCAAAGTCTCTATGGATTAGGGCTTCTTCTTTAGAGGCGAAATCTTGCTTTGTTATGGATAAAATGACAGGATTCATGGCCATGATGAAAAATACATGTGAATTAGCGGAGAATGCGCGAGTCTGGTTCATTGTTGAGCTTTAGTTTCGAACAAAGCATTTGCGCCAATTTTCAAACGTTCGAATGATTTGAAATATCATAAAATAATGACCGGGGCCCTCCTTTTATATGCACTTTTTGATATCGGGGGCGAGATAAAGCGGTTTTGGGTAGACCTCTTTTCGCCCCGATATGCCTCTAGTGACGCCACGTGTCTATGAGCTGAAACCACGGTATTTTCCTCGGCCCACTCTCGAGTGATTAACCTTCGCGCTATTTCCTCGCCTGATATGTCTCTTGATCGTCGATCTGGGTTGTTTAAGATCTGTGGCCCGTCAGGCCCCATCAACTTTTGCACCTCCACTATATTTGGCCCTTCTCCGCTAGGTGTGACCCTGTCCTCCAAATTTATCGCATCTCCAAATTGATCTAACCCCTCGCTAAATCCGAAACTTGGATTCCATCAAAAGAAAATTGTTATGGTGATAACACGTGATAATTATGGATATAACAACCCCATGTACAAGACAAATCCAACTATGTAACCATCTATAACAAATTGTTTTACCATTAGTCAAATGTGATGGGTTCAATGGGCGAGTTGGTTCTAATCAAAAATCTGTATTAACAAATGCAACAACATACTATTAGACCACTATAACATTGAAAGCTGTCGAAAAATAAGCAACATATTAGAATGGGGATGAGAAATAATGTGTCCATTAATTTATTTAGTGAAGTTGATTTCAGGAATTTAAAGTTTGGTTGATGCATGATTTGAGAGCTAATGTTGTGAAATTTTCAGAAGAAGAAAAACATTGAAGTTGACAATAACCTTCGCAAATCGTCCCTTCTTCATCCTACTAATACGGCCCAGGAACTTCTCTCCACGTAAAGTTCTATCACACATCACAACAAACCCCGACTTTGCGATTTTGCAAATGCGCTTTCCTTTATATGCCAGGCTCTCGCACACCAACTCGACCACTTGATTCTTCCTCCGGTAAAAGGGTTTTTGGTGGGATTCGACCCCAAGACCATCCCTTCCAGTTGTCGTGGTAAAGTTTGTTAAATAAGAGTGCACAACAAAATATTTTTCTCAAGGAAATTTATACAATTAGGTAATTAGGTAGGATACAAGGATTATTCATCAGACAAATTTTACATTGTTTCTAAGTTTCTGTATTAGAAAATGTCGTATGAGCTCAACCTGATTATAACTGATTTTAAATGCTCGTCCCTCATGCATAAAACTATGTCCTTTTGTGATCATAACTGATTTTAAATGCCCGTCCATTATGCATCAAAATATGTCCTTTTGAATTTAAATGTGTGTTTTGCATTAGAAGATGTCCTTTTGAGTTCAAACTATCTCGAGGTAAATTTGAAAATTTAATGCATAACCCATGTAAGTGTTGTAATGGTTGAATAGTTTATGCAATCTCATTTGTAATAAAATATTATAAGGTTTTCCCCTTTGCCATATGTTGAATCTTCAATTTTTCAATGTACTTAATTCATTGTGCTCGATGATTAAGTTCTTTTCCCAATTGTGATATATTGAAATGAATATATCCCTATTGATCATCATCTTCCTAATGATCCTTCTATTTTCTTACCACTTAAATCTTTCCACATGTTAAATGTTTTCAACTTTCTACAATGGTTTTCATTTGTCACATTCAAGACAAGTGCTTTAGTACTTCTTGAACTTACCTTTGAGAAGAAAAGGAACACAATAATCAAAGTATATAAAGAAAGCCAATGACTTGTTATGAACGACACAATTGTATGTAAAATGGATGATTTTAAGATATAATCTTTTACTTATAAATATCACTTTCACCACACTAAGATCGTTGTGTGGATTAATTCAAGGATTCATAGTTTTGACACTAGGCCAATTTCAATTGCAATAAGGTTAAAATACAATCTCAAACAAGAGGCAAATGCATATGTGGTAACTTTTATGACAAATTTAAAAGGAGACAACCTTTTATTTGTGTATTTAGGTTAGAGGTATACTTTTGAAATTTGAAAGGATTTTTAATTTGAATTTGAGGTTGTTTAGAGTGTTTATAGGTAGCATGATACATAACCAAAATGTATGGTTCTTTTATATATACCCTATAAAAATTGTGTGTTGGATTCCATTGGATTTAACTTTCCACCTAAGGTTGATTTAGTTTTTCAAAATGATCAAAAGTTCTATTCTTTAAACAAGTGTTTACATTGAACATCATGCAAATCTAATGACAAGTCTTGGATTAGAATGGACGTGTATGCCTATACTTAGAAGATTCCAATATGTGCATGCAACATTATCCACATACAAATTAATAAAATATGTTTTATGATGAGTTTCCACAATATTTTATTGTCTTGTTTTTTTAGTAATTTTTGTTTAGTTTATGATGTTATAATTTTTCTACATTTTTCCTCCATTATTGTCTCTTCATCCTCTTAATTAGTGCATCTTTTTCATCTTTTATTTTTCTCAAAGGTTACTATCAAATTTTTGTGATTATTCTTCTATTATTGTATCTTTATCCTCTTAATTAGTGCATCTTCTTTATCTTTTATTTAGCTCAAAAGTCACTATCAAATATTTGTGATTATTGTAGTATGCAACTAGGCAATTTGAATTTGAAAAATATTATGAAAAATGTGAAATGAAGATTAACCTTGTGAAGTATTCATTTTCATACTATTATTGTATTATTATATCATATTATATAATATTTTCATACTATTATTATATTATTATATCATATTATATAATATTTTCATACTATTATTATATCATATTATATAATATATTATATTGTATTTCATTATATAATATATTATTTAATTTAGTTACATCACTATTATATTTATTTTTATTTATTTAATGTAAAAAAATTAAACTTTTCATTAATTTTTTTAATTTTTATTTTATAATTTTAAATTAATTTAATTTAAAATATAATGTGAATATACACCTTTATATATATTTTTAAATTTTTTAGGAATTCATTTTGATTTTATAAGGCCAAGTTTTCAAATATGAACATAAAGTTTTAACATGATTTAAATCCTCATAAGAAGAGTGCTCTTAAAATTTTTAACCAAATCTGAAACATTCAATTAGAATACAGTTTTCCATCTATATGAAGGAAATCTGCCATCCATTTCCTCTGACTAAAATACATCTCATATTTAAAAGCATACAACATGCAAATGCAAACTCGGAATTCACTTAATCATTAAAATCCTACCCATTCTTCTGCCGAGGAGATATCTCACGGTTAAAAGACGAGTCGGTTCAGTGTACACCCTCCGGTGGTTCAGAGTTGAGGCACTCGTTGATCAGTGACAAGCGGGGAACTCTTCTTCTCCAGACTCTGGTGATTCAGACATCTTCGGCGGCTAGGGTTTCTGATTTTTCTAGGCATGGTGGTGAGGTAGAGGATCATCGGATTCCTTTAAGAGTAAGAAACCCTTCCCGTGCATGGCGCATTTCAATCATTAAGTGCCGACTTGATTGAGGAGACGATCTGTGATTCTCATCGATCAAAGGTAGTGGATACGCCTTCCTCAAGTTCAGAGAGATCTCTTTTTCAGAAGGTTTAATTTTGGAGTTAGTTGTTCAGGTTCAGAGGTCATGGATGGATTCAGCTCTGGATAATCTAGCTTGAGTGTCCAGTTGCATACTGGAACGCTCGGAGGTTTTTCTAGAAGGTCGACCGGAGGATGTTGTTCGGGCTGATCCTTATGAGGACTTCTCATCATCACGGGCTATGTCAGGGGTTTGGTAAGTCGTTCTTTGAATGGTTGTTTTGTCAAGTGTTAAAAAAAAAAAAACATTGCTAAGATAAGAACAAATTTTCAGTAAAATTGGGCGTTGGTCAAATCCTAAAACCCCATGGGATGAAAGAGTGTGTCACTTTTGTGACACTAAGAAGGTTGAAGATGAAAAGCACTTTCTCTTAGATTGTACAGCCTATACCCATATTATATCTCATTTTCAAAATATTTATTACAATGCCAACCTTCCTAACATCTTAACTCAACAAAAGTATGGTGATCTTGAAACAAAATTCTAAAGAACCACTTACCCTCTTAAGGTCTGATAGACCAATTTGATCTTAGTGGACGTTAATAATCATCATTATCATCAATTATGTTGGGTGTTCCTTTTTTATTAAGATTAGAGTTTTCAAAGGGTTATGGTTAGATCCAGGGAAGAATTAGCTAGACCATTATACACTAAGTTATGATAGGTTTTGCTATTTTCTAAAATATATATTTTATTGAAA
Organism: Picea engelmannii; assembly: GCA_009831015.1. Lineage (NCBI taxonomy): Eukaryota > Viridiplantae > Streptophyta > Pinopsida > Pinales > Pinaceae > Picea > Picea engelmannii. Next base: position 155,919 of record ML791099.1, on the reverse strand, counting down.
AAAAAAAAGAATATTTCTTTCTTTTATATATATATATATATATATATATATATATATATATATATATAAGGAAAAGTTACATATATATATTAAGAAAAAATGTCAATTTTGTCATTAATCTTTAAAAAATAGTCCTTAATTTTTTTACAAAGTACATATATTTTGTAAGGACTGGTTGAGGCTAGCTTGAGGGATTGAGTGCTTTGAATTTCATAGAGGAGATTCCAAAGTTGATTCCTTAGGTTGCTTGCTTATATGTCTCATTTTATGCCCTTCACAACATAGGCATTGTAATTAGTGTTGATGAGTTTGCATCAGAGATCATTTGTGAACGGATTGAACCATCCACCCAAGGTATGTTGATGACAGAGAGGCCATTAATCATAGATTTAAATATAGTTAAGTCCCTTAGATTTGTTGACTGCTATTTTGGTCGATTTTTGAACCGCCCTCCATCCAAATATTCCGAACAAAAAATCATTCTAGATTTTCTTTGAATATATATATATATATATATATATATATATTGTACATGTACTAAAAAACAATGCTTTTAATAAAAACAATTTACCTTATAACATCCACCATTTGAGACATATTCATATAATTAATATGTATACCTGCATTATAATGAAAATCAATCATAAATTACATATGGAAGTGGAGTTAATGAAACATACAAGACATACATGATTACCAACTAAAATGCATAGAATAGTTTTTCTAATAAATGGACAAGAGTTATCAATCAAGGTTTAAGACACAATAAGGTCACCAATCTAAGGTGTTGCGCCTCTTTCGTCACCTTAGTGAGCAAAACAGAGGTGCTTGCAAGCTTAGTTGGGTTTGCTAAGCAAGACAGCTGTAAGGAAAAGGGTTAGAGAAAGAAATATAAAAGAACAACTAAGAATTAAACTAAGAAATAAAATAACAACTAAACCAATAAGCATAGGGACATAAGGACAAAAGAAACAATAAGACCCATGTCACCAATGGCAAGTTTGATATTAGTGAAAGAAAACACCAAGAAGAAAGAGGACTATGAGTCCCTTCTTCCTCCAAAGGAGGGCTCTTGGACCCCCACAAATAAACTCTTCTTACAACTTTGAAATGAAAATGGTGAAAGAATTATTTGCTAATCCACTCAAGGGGTGAGATGGATTGTCCAATGCAATGGTCCTAGTATACTCTTGATGAGAATAGAGGATTTCTCAAGAGAATAGTAGCAGCATAACTTTGCTATTGAATTCATTAAAAAATGAAGTGCACCCATGGCCTTTTTATAGCACCTCTTTGAGGTATTGTGCAACCAACTTGTAGTGTGTAAAGAGGCTAATTAGGGCATTTTTAGGTCTTTGACCAGCCACCCAGTCGGATCCAATCCAGATTTGAGTGTCAAATCAACTTGGAAGCTGAACCGGAAGTGGGTGGGAGGCCGACCACTCTCATAAATGTGTTATTCTCTTATGTACGCGACTTTTAGCGACCACAGTCGCGCATTGGGCGCATGTGCGTTTTTCCTGCGTTTTTGTGCATGTGCATGTGCGCGCGTGCACTGTGTAAGCATAATGCACTTTAATTTTGTCACTGGTTGTATATTTTTTGACCCTTTGGAAATGTTTTTGTGATAATTTTGGTCCATGGGTGACCTCATAACTGTTTGACGATGTTGAATTCTTGTAACCATTTGCAGACGAAATTTCAGTGATAATAGATGCCCCTTGATGGATGAGGTTAGGAGCATACGTATAGCCGAAATCCATCAATGTTTCTTCTACTGAGAGTGTCGTTGTAAGAGAGAGCGGTAGTGGGATGGTCAAGAGTTACACATTGGAGGGAGAAGGGAACCTGTAGAACCCAACCTTCCATAAGGTGTGTAAAAATAAACTGCGTACAAACGAGGCGGGCATGCCCCATGCTCATGTCATGTAACTCAAAAAGGAATGATGTGTTGATGTAGACAACTGCAGCGCCCTCGGGGGCGGTCGTGATAAAGGCAGAAGACAATTCTGTGGAGGAACATACTCTAAACAGTAGGCAGTGACGTTCGTAAGAAATATCACGGATTATGTAGGCATTGATAGCCTGGCCAAGTTCAGAGGTCTTCTGTGAATATAAGAAATAACTGCAATAGTCACAAAGTAAGACCCACCATAACATGAGAAAGTGTTGAAGTCGAATGTTACGGGGGTCAACGACAACAGGGAGCAATTGTGGTTCTCCCTGTGTCGTCCGAGACCTCTCATTGGAAAGGTAATGAGAGTCAAGATACTCTCACCCTTCTGGAAAAAGTGTTGATGTCGACAAAAAGGGGGACGCGACTCCAAGAAGCAAAGGGTTTCGTGAAATCTACTAGGTGAGGTTAGGAACTGGAGGAGGTACATGGACGAAGTCAAGATGTAGGAAGACTCAAGACTGCCCTTGGTTGGGGGTATATGTGAGGTATAAGTGGCCACAACCGTTCAACGAGGTCGAGTGTCAGGGGGACAACAAGACAGGGGATAAGTTGTGCCAGAGGCGGGACAAAGTGAACAAACTTAGAGGGCAGAGGTAAGTGGCCTGTGGGATACTCGGAGTATATGGACGATGTCAACATGGGTAGATGATAAGAGTGCCCCAACCAAGGGTGACATGGGTTGCGTTTTCCAAAAAAGGGAAGAAAGTCGTCAAAGGTGGCAACAAAAGGAGATGTAAATGCTAAAAACAAAGGATTTTTACAATGTACCAAATAAATAAAGAATAATTTGGGATGAGTGTACAAATACAGAAATGGGTGCCCCAATATAATATGGTTGGCTTGGGTAGGGTGCAATTTTCCTGGAGAAGTGGTGGAGGGTGGGGGCCCCATGGGTGGGTTTCTGTATGAGGTAGGTGAAATGAAGGGAAATTTGCAGAGGGGCAAACTGATTGTGGATGAAATGGAGGGTTCATGATACTGCAAAGGTGCAGTCAAAATAGAACCTTGAAGAGATAATCTGGGAGTCCAGTGGGAAAGCTAGCAAAATGAGGAGAAGGAGTATGTGGTCGATTCGCAACATGATGTAAGACTATCGGGACTCCCATCCCTAAAGGGTTGAAAAACAACATGAGTGTCAATAGTGCAAAAAGGGTGCTATGAATGAGACAACTCATGTGGGGGAGAGTGCTACCGGGTGACAGTACCTAAGATGCAATGGAGGTGTTGGTACTGCAGAGCTGGAGAGGGGGATCCTAGAGGCAAATTTCAGAGGGTGTGACTGGAGATGCAAGTGAGATTCAGAGGGAATGATTACATGCCAATGTTGATTATATACCTGAAGGGGTGGTGTTGATGTATGATGTCCAAGTACTTGCACACATGAAAACCAAATACCCGACGCGAACAATATCTGAAGAGAATCGACCATACGAACATTTATTTGATAATTTTGAACATGAGCATGCGTACTTGGACAGGGTAGGAAAAAATGGTGCCCCAGGGGCTAAGGATAAAAACTGGCACGGGGATTGTCTTGATGTAGATGACGGGATGTTGATCCCATGGCTGAAGACGAATCGAAGAACGAACACCCGGAGCTCCTAGAATGGTGATTGGAAGTTTGGCGGAAAGGCCTATATATAGCTGGAGGGCCCACATTGCCACCTCATTTGTACTTGCTACCAGAGTGACTAGACGAGAGGTATTCAGAGGAGATTTGGAGATTCCGAGAGAACGAGGCAGCCAATCCAGGACCAACGAGATTCAGGTTGGTAGTCTTATCGTCCTGCATAGAAGTAGAGTTTAAATTTCTGGGCAGGGTGTGTACGGAGGGTCGTACTGGGGATTTTATGGGTGTGGACCCCCAAGTGCGCGAGTGATCCGGAAATATGTGCACACGAGTGCGCGTCTGTTATCCGAATAGTCACGCATGGGTGCGCCCGTAGGGGGGACAAAGGCGCGCATGATATGCGCGCCTGTTTGTTACACATTCACGCATGGGTGCGCGACTGTGTAGTGGGCAGGCGCGTTTTGATGCATGCCTGTGTCTGTGACAGGGGCGCATGGAGGAGCCCCTGTAGGGTGGGCAGGCGCGCATGGATGCGCGCATGTGGGATGTACAGGCGCGCATGTGGAATGAACAGGTGCGCATATGTGCGCGCCTATGGGGTGAACAGGCGTGCATATGTGGGTACCTGTGGGTTTAACAGCCACGCCTTGGGGGCAAGGCTGACGGGTGAAAAAAATCATCTTTTTTAATGTTTTTTACGGTCAATATGGATGACCTAGGACTGTATTATGTGGTTGTAGGCGATCATTTTGCACGATGTCAGTCGGCTGGCGAGAGCGGGATTGGTCCCAACTGAGGGATGTCATGGCTATTGAGGAGCCGGGGGTACATGCCACTTTGGCAGCCTGTGGGCTGCTGAAGTTCTTTGAGTGCCCGTTGATATGGGCGTAGGAGTATCTCCTGCAGTTTCTTATCCGGATGTGGAGTCCGGACCTGCATTGCTTTATGGTGTGGGGAGAGCAGATCGCCTTCACTGCGGTGGAGGATATATACTTTTTGACTGGGCTCCCTTTTTGTGGAACGCCCCTACCGGTGGAGCCGGTGCTACCTGCGGACGTGTCATTAGCGACATTGGGTCGGAGGTACTATTCCAGGGAGAACTATATGTCGGGCTCCGTCGTGAGCATCGGGGCGATGGATGCTCTAGCGCATCGTTGTATAGCAACGATGATTGTAAGGGTGTATGGGTCCCTCGCGACTCAGTGGATCAGTGGTGGTCAGCTGAGTGTTATGGGTAGGGTACTTGCCGGTGAGCACTTTGCTTGGGGGCTTACGTTGCATGCTAGGATGGTAGGGTAGCTGGACCGATGTCGGTCCACCAACACAGGGGACTTTGCCTTTGGTTCTATCTTGGTGGCATGGTTTTTGGAGAGGGTGTCGATGTTGCGCCCGAGGATTTTATTGGGTGCACCTGGGGCGCGAGAGCCGCGATTGAAGCGGTGGGTGACAATTTTGGTGCACCATGGTGGTGGCGAGGGCGGGCACTTTTTCACAACTGAGGCTGCACAGGTGTGGCGGTAGATGCCGCAGGTGATACTGCAGTACCCATACGCTGGTGTGGACTTCTGAGGTGATCCGAACATGATGTTACCTCCAGGGGAGGTATTTGATCACTAAGGTATGTTTATGAGTTTGATATGTATTGATTTTTGAGATAGCATGACATGTGTATTTTGTATAGATGTTGATACTATCGTTTGTTTGTTTGTATGTGCAAATGTGGGACCTCGCGGTTGCGAGGTTGAGCTGTTGAGGGCGCTGGCTCGCCAGGAGTTGGGGAGACCACCGCAGGGAGGGCTGCGGGCAGGAGAGAGACGTTAGCGTGAAGACACTGAGGCAAGACCAGCTGAGCATGAGAGAGCAGTGAGGAGATGTCGTTTTGATGATCCAGGTGACGGGCCATCGCATGCTCCTCCGGCGGACGCCGGGGGAGATTTTGAGGACATTTGTCGTCGCCTGGAGGAGGTGCTACAGGGCATGTGGTCGCGTATCCAGGATGAGGGCATCCTGGAGCAGTGGGTGGGAGTTCCGCCGCTGTGGTGGGTCGTGGTGCGACGAGAAGCAGTAGCAAGTGCTACTATGACTGGACGGTTACCTCCCGGTCCGGAGGGAGCAGTAGTGGGTGGGGGACCACCGCCTGAGGGAGGGGCAGGAGGTGGTGCTCTAGAGGCACCTTGAGTGTCACTCTATCTATTTTTGTATTTTTTATATGTTATCGCATAGTTTGTAGTTTAGGTCAAATGGTTAAAGGATACGGGTCAAACTGGCGAAACAGGAACCTTCCCCACCCAATGTCACCTCGATGGGGAGGTTCTTTCTATTTAGGTAGGTTAGCCCAGGGGAGACGTCCCCGGTAACCTGGGGTTTTGAAGAGGCTAAGATATAAGGTCAGAGTTAAAGTTTCCCCTTCACGGGTTACCACCAAAATCAGAAGGTCCGGCTAATTAGCCAATAATGAAGTATAGTCCCAAATGAGAACACCTGCCCGTAACAAAGCAACAATAGAAAAATATATGTGCAGGCTATATACAAAGGGTTAGCACTTCAGATGACCATATGTTATAATTTAAGCAATATAAAACAATAGATATTAATGGATCAACGTTTTGTCAATTATCTATGGAAAGAGCATTAATTCATCAATAACTATCAAGATGACAAAGCCAACAATGTATTCAATCAACACTTCAATCAATAAATTCTTTAGATCATCACTCAATTGCTTGCAAAAGTCAAAATCTTGCTGCGTCAAAAATAACCAACTATGATGTCATATTTAGTTAGGGTTAGGGTTAGTTAGTTAGGGTTTCAATATTTAGGGTTTAAAGAGTTGTTTTGTACACTAAAGCTTCAATGTTGGAGATCGAATCAATGCCTTAGGGTATATGGAGTCAAAAATAAGGGCACGAGGTCTCGGAAGGATGACAACTCAGAGACTAGAAGGTAGGGTTCTATGGTGTTGCAAAGGCAGGGCCCTAGAATCAAAACCCTAGGGGAAAGAGGCTCACTGCGGTGTTGCTTAAGCAAGGCCTCGTGCTCTTTCCTCCTTCTCTAAATAGACTTGGCAAAACAACTAGATTAAAGCATAAATCTAAGGAAGAAAGTGTTGCAATGACAAGGCTTTCAAACCCTAGAAGGTGAAACCCTAGGTGTAGGCAATCTAGGCTTAGGACGTCTCCTCTTTTCAACTTATAGACTTCAACGCTAGCTCAGAAGAAGGAAGACAAGTGTAGCAACAGCTAGGCTTTATCTCTTTTCTTCAATGGCTGAAAAATATTTCTCAACAAGGGGACATGTAACAATAACCTACTTGTGTGCTTGTTACCTAGGGTTTTTAATCAACAATACAATAAGTAAATGCAAGAAATTATACCTACAACCATTCATTCAAGAAGTTTTGCAAGAAAATTCACTTACATGTCATGAAGAAAAGCACAAGCAAACCCTAGTTGTAAACCTTCCTTGAGAGAAATGCCATAAATGCCAAAAATATCCTTCCAATAGCAAGTGCGCCTCACTTTAGACAACAAAACTACCTTAGTAGGGCGCAAAAATCAGATCTCACAAGAGAAGTGAGTTCTATTATGTTCAAATGAGGGGAAAAAATCCTCAATATATATCATCCAATGACCTTTAATTTAAAAATTAGGTCATTAAAACAGCCGACAAGGATGACTACTAAAAATCATATTGTTTTTACATTAACTGCTAAGTAAAAGACATAAATGAGCAAAAGGTGGGACGTCAATCCCCTTTGAGGGAGATGTTGGCCCTTTTGGGGCTAATCCAGCATCCAGAAGTCAGACGTTAGCCCCTTTAGGGCTCCTCCAAGCTGCCACACATGCCAGTAATCCCATCAAACTGCCACACGCTCAAGATGACATCCAAGTCTCCTGGGTGACGTCCTGTCCATCAAGAGGAAAACGTTCCATCTGAAGTGGGTCAACCCCCCTAGGCTGAGCTCAGCCAAAGTGTCTTGGGTGGAATGTCCTTCTTCTTCTCGTGTGCAAAGGCTCATCATATCACTGTCCTGTGTCTGCCCCTGATGGGGTCCCAAAAACCATCTGATGGGCTCTTCAACGCCATGGAGGTCTGAGCTAATCATCTCCCCATGTGTACCGTTCCACTGGTACCTGTCCGTCGGGCATGGTCCTGCACATCAAAAACTTCGCCCTCCATGGGCTCATTAGTCCTCAAGATCATAGCAATGTCAATCATATTTCATCATTAATTTTATCAAATGCATGCATAAGACCCCTAACATATCATCTAATAGCTCAAATACATTACACTGACCTACAATACAAAGTCGAAGAAAAGACAAAGTGCCCTGTTGGGCCAGCATCCATAAGAAGAGGAAAGTTTCCAAAGGATATCATTCAATCCATGTAATACGAGGTGGTATGGTATTATCCGTAGGTGCCTTTGTAGGAAGCGAGTTGTACCTGTCATGGATGCAGTTCTTTCCAAGCCCTTTATTGCCTTTATTCTTTCTTTTATTTATTACTTTTTCTTTCTTTTTTCTTCAAGGTCTGACCAGAGGACACGGCCTTGGCATGGTGACCAGAGCTGACAGTGTTACCCACGAGTATTTTCACAGAAATGATAAGGCTGGCTCGTGATGAGACCCCCTTTCCCTTGGCCATGCAACCAAGGGTCACGGCCCTGGTGTGGTGACCAGATAATGGCAATGTCATACTGCTAGATACCTATGAACATAATGGGTCGGCTCGTGATGAGACCTCCCATCCTCTTGGCTAGGTCGTGTTTTATTATTTTTCTTCGAGTCCCTTTTGTTTCTTATCGAGAGGCTTTTTATTGCCTTCTTGGGGATCCCTGGACGAGGCATCTCTAGGTTTTATTTCCTATGGCTTTTATCTTTTACCAGCTGATTTTACCTCCTGGGCCTTTAGCCCCTTCTTCCCACAGGATAAAGTGTAACCCCTCAAATAGGTCATCCTAATGCCCAGACTAGGGGAATGGGATAGATGAATGGGAGATAAGATGTAAAATGATAATATGGTGGGAGCAGACGATGGCTCTTCAAATCCCCGCTGGTGGCTAACCAAAACCTATGGATACAAGCTTGCTAGGGCACCCCGTTAATCCCCTCAACCATGGTCAAGTGGGTTAGTGTAAGATCCAAGCAGTTGTCAGCAATGTAAGGAACTTGATGCATACATCTGAAAGTTATAATGATCAAACATGACACATACCATGATACCTGGACCAATTACCTCATGGAGCAAGAGTTTTCTCTGATGCAAGTCCAAGCCAATGGTGATGGATGTTGCTGCTGTTGACAGGACAGGTCTAATGAAGAAGAAGGAGGATGGGCCCTCTAGGTCCATGCTCAGGTCAATCCTGCTCTCGGTACTCCATGTCTAGGACCTGTGGGCCTCAAGACATGATCTCCTAGTTATCCCATGAAATCGAGGATAACAGTATATAGGCTGGTGAGCCCATTCTGGTGCGGTGATGCCAATTTTTTACCGAGGTGCTCCACTGGCCTGTGGATGTTTGTATATTTGTGTATTTGTATGTAAACATTTTGATGGCACTATGGACCAATTTATATATATATGATTATACATTTTTAGGGTCTATGTGATGTTTACATGTGTTTTGTTAATGTGTTGATGAGGTCTAATCTATATATGTTGTGACAGGTTTTAGATAGTTTTATGTATGTGTAGAGGTAGCTTGATGTGATATATGCCAATCTAACACCATGTTAGCTAAGTTATCTGAAATTTGATTCAATTGTCTTAGAATATGTGTAAATGTAATGAAATCAAAATGTCGAGATAAAAGTCTAACTTACAGGTATTTGCGAAAGAGGCAAGGATCGCGGACGCGATACACATTGTTGAGTTGGAGAACGACTAGTTGAGAGTCGAGAAAGAAGCTAACGTGACGAATATGATGATGTTGTGCATCGAAGAGGAGGCCAATGACGACAGTGTATTCGGCTTGGTTGTTGGTTGTTGAACCCAAACATATGCCGCTAGAGTGAAGCATTTCATGTGAGGGGATATAGAGGGCCCAAGATGTCGAAGCGACATTTTGTGTCCAATGGTTGGCATCGTCGACGTAACCGATGTGGTAAGCCGGTGGAGGAAGCATCTGTCAATAGCACAAATGATAGTTTAGACGTGAGGGATGGAAAAAATATTAAAAACACTATAAAATAAATAACCTAAAGTAGAATGGCTATGCTTTAGGCATAAAATTTCTTTTAGTATAACCCGTTGATGGGTTCTTTGAGAGAGAGGCATTTGGGAGAGGCCAGGATGTATGCGCCTTTGGTGAGGAAATGTTGAATAATGTAGGGGCCATGCCATAGTGACTCAAATTTTCCATGACCAAGGGTATCGTGAGCGATATCGTAAGCAAGGACGAGGTCTCGTCGATGATTTGATCGATGAAAGGCATTGGAAAGTTGTCTTTGGGACATGCATGATTGAGATCGTGAAAGTCCATGCAGACGCGGATAGTGCCATGTTTTTTGTTAACAGGTACAGGGTTGGAAACCCATGATGTATAGGCGATGGGGTAGATGAATCCAACCGTGCGTAATTTGTCAATCTCGGCTTTGATGGCCGTTGCTTTGGATGGGTGTAGTGGTCATTGTTTTTGACGAACTGTTGTAATGTTAGGCCAGGTGTCGATGCGATGTTCAACGATAGAGGGATCAAGGTCAGACATTTATGTGTATGACCAGGAAAAAATATCTCGATATTCTTGGAAGAGGGTTTTATAGGCAGTGATTTCTGGAGGATTGCAAGCGGCGCCAATGGTGATTTCCTCGACGACTCCATCTTTGATGGAAATATCGATTTTGATGGTTGGGGAAATGTTGGCCATGTTGCCTTCTTCAAAATCATCAGGGACAGGAATGGGGTTGTTAAACCAGTCGACATGCCCTGATGGGATAACATCCTTGGTTTTGACCGCGGATGTGGGGTGTTGGTTAGGAGGCGTGGAGGCTTCCTGTGGAAATAAGAGCGCTCTATGGTGTAGTGCATCCCATGGATAGTTGGGGGTGTTTAACTCTTCGAGTATGTCCTCGTCATAGTGGAATTGGCGGTAATACAAGGGGTCGTAAAGAGTGATTTCGGTGACTGTCGTTGTGTGGTTGTTCTCTGGTGATGAAGAAGCAGGGGGAACACACAATGAGATTGCGATGGTTCACTTGACATAAACCAAATATCGAAGTATTGAGGAGTACTAGTGGTAGTTGGATGTAAAATTTCCGTAGGGAAATGAATGGGAGAATTGGGGGGGTTAGGGGGTGAATCCTCAGATAAGTCATCCAAGAACCATGGAGGCATCGGGAGTGCCTTGGGTTCGGGAGAAATGATATGAAGAATCTCTAGTGATGAGGTAAGGTCAACTATCGATTCAGTAGGGGTTTGAATCAGGGTCAATTGGCGTTGCATGTATTCAATGATCATAGGACATTGATATGTAAAATGATCTAAGGATTCACATAGAGAGCAAGGGCATCCCATACGTTCATTGACTGAAGTTGTGACATAATGGATGTCAGTGATTTTTGGTAGGGATGATGTAGCTGGTTTGGGTTCGTTCTGGAAGCTTTGGGTTCATTCTGGAAGCTTTGGGTTCATTTTGGAAGTGTGGCAGTGCTGGGCAATGGTGTGTATAATGGCCATATTTTGAACATATAGCGCAAGCGAATTTGGTTCACAACCCTTTACAACTTGAGTGAGGGGTGGTGGCGGCAGTACTTGCTACAGTGGCAAGCGTTGATGGTGTTTGATTGAGTGGAATCAGGTTCCGTAACTCAGGTAGAAATGGCCAGTTGTTGGTTTGGTGTCCATATTTCTCACATAGCGTGCAAGGGGGTTGGATGCGTGGGGGAAGTGGAGCTGTGGGATCCTTCTTCTTTCGCCTACCCCCAGCTGTGGCAGGGAGTGTAGTGAGTGGGGGTGTAGAGGGTATGGTGGGAGTGAGTATAGGAATCGTCATTGGGATTCCTTTCGTTTGGGGGGGAAGGGATGGTTGAGGGACCATCTCTGGTGGATGTAAATACCAAACTGGAATTGCTAACACCATATTAGGGAGGGTAAGCATTGCGGATACTTGGAAAGCTTGTATGCCAGGTGGAGGGTAAAAGAAGGGGATTTGAGTAATGTCTTGGGGAACTGTCTCACAAACTGGGATATGGCCTTGGGGAGAGGTGAAATCGTGGACTGGTGGAGTCGACGAGTTCGCAGGAGGCTCGTGAGGGGGGAGATCTGTGACTAGTGGGATGTCAGATATGATAGAAGCCTCCCTAGGAGGAAGGGTATCCTCTATGTCATTTTCGTTGGATGATACGACGCATACTTGATTGGAAGGATGAAGGAGTGGTGGTGCACCATGGTAAGTTCCTAACAATGATGGGTCTTTGAAACTTCCGGGATCCATTTCGATGAGTGGGTATGCATGATGACTCGTGTGGATGAGAGGAAGAATGTTATCGATGTTGGCAGAAGGGTTAGGCTCGTAATGTGAGACTTGGTCAATGGTAATGATCTTCCCATTATGGGGGAACATCATCGTTCGAAAAACGGAAGAGGCGACTGCCTTCATAGTGTACATGTAGCTACGACCAAACATGATATTATAATCGAGTGGGGCATTGATAACTTCTATGTCGATGAGAATGGTCTTGAGCATGAGTTCTACGGGGACATTTTGGAAGAGCCATTCAGGAGACGATGGTCATCCGTCATAAGCTCATAATGTAATGGCAGATGGTATGAGTTCGTGGGAACCAAGTTTCTGCCATACAGATTTGGACATAATTCATGTGGATGCACCTTCATAGATGATGCACCGATGAACTGTAATGTTCTGAATTTTTATTGGGATTTGAAAAGCAATCAGAGCGGGAAGGCAAGGTTCTCCGCTGTCGAGATAAAATGTGATGAGTTGGGTATCCACGGGGTCGACTGCCCCCAAGGCGGAAAGTAATGATTTCTGCTGAGTGGGACAAGTTTGAAGGACCTCTAAGACTGACATGGCAGTCGGGGATTGTGCTAAGTCGTCAACCAAACTATAATTATGAGCCGCCCTAGCCTGGGGGTTGTGGACATTCCTACGCAATGGGATGCGATGGATGCGAAGAGGTGTTTCGGCAGTAGGGCGAGGGAGCACCAACGGGGGTCCCGTTGGTGTTGGGTTTGTTTCTAGGGGAATGGGAGGAAACTCAACGGGTGCACGGTATTGATGGTTACGTGTTTGCAGAAGGATTTCTTCCTCACTGGTGAGGAGGATAGTACGATCTGCGAGATTTTTGGGATTGAGATACTGTCCCAACTGTGGTGGGGTATGTTGTAGGTCTTGTTGGGTGTTTATCACACCCCGGTGCAGAATGGGATTCTGCAATACGGCTGGGGGGGGTTGTTGCACGTATTGTTGTGGGCCCTGTTGAGGGGAAGGCGGTGTTGAGGGGCAAGCGGTGCTAGAGGATGTGGTAGACTGCTTGAGTCTTTTAGCCATTTAAAATCAGCGATTTGGGGGCAATGATGAGTATAATGACCGAACTCACCGCAAAGGGCACAAGGGAAGGTGGTTTTAATAGTATTGTTATTTCTTCCTTGACGCCTGTTGTTGTTGCCCCCCTGGGGGTTCTGATTTCCTTGATTCTGGTTTCCCCCAGTAGGTTGGTTTTGTTGGGGTTGATTCCTGCCTTGACCTGGGTTGTTATTGTTCATGTTTCTTCCTTTCTTTTTGGCATTATTCAACGGATGGGTTGGATTTTCGTATTTAGCTGTTCGAAATTTTGATATTGCTGAACGAGAGAGGGTTGAAAAAAATTCACCCCAGCGTGAGGATGTGGGGGTGCCATGGGTTGTGGAGGACCAGGGAATAGAAAGTATGGATTCTGTGGGAGTTTTGATTCATAAGGTACATAGGAAGGCATGGCGCATTCACTAGTACTTAAAGTATAAGCTGAGGTAGAGGGGGTACCAGAACTCGTTTCCATAGGTGGGTGTATTGAGGGTGTCGGCGGTGTCCCACTAATGGGTGGAGGAATAGCAACAGGGTATGGTTGTTGATAAGGGGGTGGGGGGTAATAAGAGGTTCCCCCATGTGCCTATGGATATTGAGATGTGCCATACATTGGTGGTGGTTGGGGTTGAGGACTGTGGTGTGTGGTATTACCAATCAATCCATCTGTTGAGTGAGACATCCCGGGTTTGTCTTGACCGAATGGCATGGGTTTGGGGAGATAAAGAAGTACTATGTATAAGTACCATGATTGTGAATAGATGAGATCATATTGTTGAGCCTTACTGATGGCTTCCTCTTCGAATTGAGGGAATGTGGAAGCTACATCTTTACCGATGAGAGAGATAAGTGATTTGAGAAACCAATCAAAACACTGTTGTTTGGTGGTTTCAGCTTTGCACAAACCACGTCGTCTACGCCACTCGTGAATTTTATTAGAGATATGTGTGGCTGAGGTTTGTTTGAAATTAGAGAGTAGTTCAAGACCATTGTCGTGGCAGATTGGTAATTGGAAGAAAGTCAAAAATGCTTTGGCCAAGGACTCGAAAGTCGCATGGGACCCCGATTTTTCGTCTACATACCATTTGACTGATGGTCCAGTGAGTATGCGTTGAAATAATCGTAGTCTGATGGAATCATCCATAATGTTGTTGGAAGAGCACCATAGGTGGAAAGTCGTGACATGGTTGGCAGGGTGATCTCCTGCCTTTCCTTCAAACTTAGGGATGTCTGAAGGTAGTTTGGTAGGCATTGCAGGCCATGTGGGGTCATGCAATATAGGATCATTTGTGAGTTTTCTTAGATCTGGGATGTTAAGAGATGCCAAATATGGCATCTGTAGTGGGGGAGGAGGATTAACTCTAGCCATGGTGTGAGTGTTTTGTGAACTTGACCCTTGAGGGGGGCTAGGTGGGTTGGTTCTTCCCCCTTGAGAGGAAGTTGGCCCCCCGCTTCTATGTAAAGGAGAGCGAGTGGACGGAGGGACTTAGGAAGTGGACCCAAGTAATGTGGAACCAAGAAAAGATGATCCTAAGACAGTGGCACTCACAGGAGTGTGTGAAGGAGGTGCCAATGAGTTGGAAAGACTAGGAACTCCCCCTAAAATAGGAGGGAAGTTAAGTAAGCGTCTGGAACGACGGGGGTTCTGAGGGTCCCCTATGATGTCCGACTAGCTGAGTGGATGTGAGCAAAATGTGATGAGAGAAAATAAACAAGAGCCTTTGTTGCAAATTTTAAACTTTACAATATATATATATATCTAAATCAAAATGTAATCAGAAGTGCATCATACATAAAGTGTTTTGAAAAAGAAGCATATGCTTGGATAAGTGGGTTTTGTCAACGTGGGGAATCAAAGAAAACAAATGCTCGTGTCCTAAAAGACGTAATGTCCTTCCTCTCAAATAGCACTGGACCTTCCAATAGTACTCAACAGTGGGGTCTGAAGTCACCCGAAGAGAAACTAGTGAAGGATGAAATAATCAATTATAATGAGGGGTAAAGGGGGCATATCCCGAAAGAGTTGGCGATATTTCCCAATAGCCACACAAAATACGATCAAGGTGCAATTGCAGCCCACAATTGCCACCTGGGTAGATGTCCTAAAATTTGGTCACTAGGTACCTCGGTCAAAGTGAGACATTTAGATTTTCGACCTAAGAAATGGGTCATGGGTTGGATCTCGTCCAAGAGGTGGGTGCCTCAAGGGGGGATGCATAGAACAACCGAACCTCGGCCTTCAACCTTTCACGGGTATCTCCCTGCCTTATGGTGTTAGGAACTCTTGACTTGGAGGATTTTCAGTTCCCTATTTGACAACTTCTATTGTTTTGACAATGTGAGAACCAGATAACGGGGAGTTATTTGGATGCCTATCCCCGAAATCCTACCTAGACTAAAAAAATTCTTTTGGCACCTCCTGTGGAGGAAAACTTAGTGAGTTTTTAGAAAAAATTTAGATGTGGATGTTTGAGAGGTTAGGGATGATCCTTCTTTTTTCTTACCACTTAAATATTTCCACATGTCAAATGTTTTCAACTTTCTACAATGGTTTTCATTTGTCACATTCATTCAAGACAAGTGATTTAGTACTTATTGAACTTACCTTTGAGAAGAAAAGGAACACAATAATCAAAGTATATAAAGAAAGCCAATGACTTGTTATGAACGACACAATTGTATGTAAAATGGATTATTTTAAGATATAATCTTTTACTTATAAATATCACTTTCACCACACTAAGATCGTTGTGTGGATTAATTTAGGGGTTCATAGTTTTGACACTAGGCCAATTTCAATTGCAATAAGGTTAAAATACAATCTCAAACAACAGACAAACACATATGTGGTAACTTTTATGACAAATTTAAAAGGAGACAACCTTTTATTTGTGTATTTAGGTTAGAGGTATACTTTTGAAATTTGAAAGGATTTTTAATTTGGATTTGAGGTTGTTTAGAGTGTTTATAGGTAGCATGATACATAACCAAAATGTATCGTTCTTTTATATATACCCTATAAAAACCATGATCAAAAGTTCAATTCTTTAAACAAGCGTTTACATTGAACATCATGCAAATCTAATGACAAGTCTTGGATTAGAATGGACGTGTATGCCTATATTTAGAAGATTCCAATATGTGCATGCAACATTATCCACATACAAATTAATAAAATATGTTCTATGATGAGTTTCCACAATATTTTATTGTCTTGTTTTTTTAGTAACTTTTGTTTAGTTTATGATGTTATAATTTTTCTACATTTTTCTTCCATTATTGTCTCTTCATCCTCTTAATTAGTGCATCTTTTTCATCTTTATTTTTCTCAAAAGTTACTATCAAATATTTGTGATTATTTTTCCATTATTGTATCTTCATCCTCTTAATTAGTGCATCTTCTTTATCTTTTATTTAGCTCAAAAATCACTATCAAATATTTGTGATTATTGTAGTATGCAACTAGGCAATTTGAATTTGGAAAATATTATGGAAAGTGTAAAATGAAGATTAAGCTTGTGAAATATTCATTTTCATACTATTATTATATTATATAATATATTATTAGCTCATATTATATAATATATTATATTGTATTTCATTATATAATATATTATTTAATTTAGTTAACGTGTTATGAAGTCAAGAGTATTCAAATGATGTGCCAAATCAACCATAAGAAATTTGATCCTCAAATAGCATGTATAAACCCACAACGTTTCATTAAAGAGAAAGTCGTTGCATTCCATAAGATAACGATTTAGAATAAAACCCTGGTCAATGATAACAAGTCAAGTTTTAATCATGTATTCCCAAGTATGAAAAAAGATAATTCAAAAGAAATGATTAATTTTGTAGATGAGGGTTAAATCCAAAAAACAAGCAAGATAAAACAAGATCTAAAAACCCAAACTTCTGCCAACTTCAAAAGACATGTCAAGAAATAATTGGTTAGCATGAAATAGATTCAAATGATGTAAGATTTTAAACTTCAAAACAAACTTAGATCTAACAATCTACTTCAAAGATAAAATCCTTTAAGACCCTATTTTGCAAAAAATAAAAAAAGAGAAAGGTTAAATTTTAAATTTTTTGAGAGAAAAGACAATAAAAGACCAATGCCTAAATCCTATTGGGCTATGGAGTCAACCGATAGTCATTGAAGATTGGTCCTTGTAAATAATCTTGGAATTCTAAGAAATCCTAGGTGTGCCTGGAAAATTCCCCCAAGAAGGTCTTGGTGCTCCAAGATCTAGATGGTGATAGGAGTGCATTACCAACTCCTGAAGTAGCAAGGGGTAGCCTTTACATTCTCCTAGTGTTAAGAGTTGGAAAGAAAATGAAGCTTTTCCAAACTCAATACTCTAGTCTAAATATAGAAAATTAAAGACTACAAGGAAAACCTTTACCTTATGAAGCTCCTCCATTGTAGAACTTTGCTCCTCTTGTGGTTCCTAGCTAGCTTTCTCAATACATCTTTACTTGTTACAAGTAAAACCCTCTTGGTACATCCCTCACAAGAATCTACCCAATAAGTACTAAGCTAAAAACAATAACACAAATAGAAATGAGTCAAATGATATCCTTTATTCTCCATACTCTAATTACAAATGATGGTAAATGCTTATTTATATAGGAGAGGCACCCTTCTAGAATAATGTAGAAAACCATGGGTAGATATAATACCCTATGCAAAAACAAGGAGCACAAGGAACCATGGGACAATACTCAAGTAGTTACAACAAAATCCCAAAATGGAGGGGTGTGCCCCTCTTAAAATAGTAAGAATATGACCAAGATACCACATGTGTGGTCCAATATAGCACAAATAAAGGTGCACCCTCATCAAAGTATGTCAACGTCCCATGATTTGCTCAAATGATGGTCCAAATATGGATCACCCTCACAAAATGTCCATAAAGTGATGGTTCAACACTTAATAATGGAGAATAGTCAACCAAGTAGAGTATGCTCTCCTAGAAGGAGAGGGAAGTGGCACATGTGACCCAAAGTAAGGTACTTCATCAACTGTGCAATCTTCGAGAGGCAATAACCAACTCAACCACCTATAACCGATTGTAACAACCTAGTCCAAAACCTATAACAACCCGGTCCAAATCCTCAGCTACCTCAACAAACCCCACGTGTGGTCCATGTGAGAGAATGAGGCACATATGTAAGCTAATATCATCCAACTAAGCAGGGGCACCCTCCTGAAGAAATCCATGTGGAAACTGTGATGATGTGACATCCCATTCATAGCTTGATGAGTTGTCACAAATCCCAATAAGGTACACAAATACCAAGGCAAACAACACATATCCCAATGTGAGTAGATATGACCAAATATGGGTACGTGGATCCCAATGTAGTATCACGGATCCCAATGTAGTGTCACAGATCTCGAGGCTTGGTACATGTTTCCCAATGCAGGGTGCCCACTTGAAGTGGTGGGTCCAACTTCTTTGTAAGCCATTAGGTGATGCACACTTAGTGATTTCTCTTAACACAACATAACAACTAAGGTTAGTTTTAATATTTTCCTAAGTTTTACCAAGGGAGAACAAAATTAACCCTTATACATGTGACAAGTCCTAGGACAATGAGTATTTCCTAAGTCCCTAGGTAAAAGGTAGGTGGTGCGATGAATAATTATGGAAAGGGGAAGGGAAAAACTTCATGTGATGACCCTCAAAGTTATTTAATATGTTACATATGGCTTGTGATTTTATTCAACTAGATTTTAAGAGATAGGATTTTATATAGGAGCCTTTAAGAGGGAGCTTTAGCATTGAGTTACATTTCCTTGGCATTGTTTCTTACTACTCCTTTTAGACTTTTTCTTTGTGTGTTCATTTTATTGAACACGTTCCTTTTTCTTATGATATTCATAGACAAGCATAAAACTAGGGGCATTGGCCTCATAGCGAGGTGACATTGCTCAAGATTTAATACTTTGGCTTTTAACTATATTACTGTTCACCTATGGAATTTTTTGGCTTTATTGACTTAGGATTTCTTAATTATACCTTTCTGGTAACATTTGATCAATCAAACATGATTAAGATACATTTTTTTTTATGGATGGAATGGAGTGAAACAAGGAAAATTGAAAATGTTAAGTATGGTTAAGATGTGGAAAGCACTACCTCAACCAATCCTAGTAATACAAACTAGCCCGAGAAATGTCGACACTTCTAAAGGAAAACTATGGTCCCCCAAGGTATGAAGAGGGAAATAATAAAACTATAAATGCTATGAAGTGTTATTGGATCTCATTTCATTGTTTACCACTTTCATGAATAAATCAGAAGTTCCACCAATGCATGGACTATCAAATAGATCGGAGTGAAAATCATAATGTACCATCCATAGTGCATCTATCAACTAAAGTGTGAGGTTGGATAGAACCAATATAGCTTGGATGAGGTAGTCAAATCATCATGTAACTAAGGGAGAGAATAAGTAGAGAATTTGCATCTGAATGTCAAGATCGACTAATCTCATGCGAGATGGAACACACCACGTCAGTTGATTGGGTGGCTCTGGGACCGTTACCCTTGAAGGGGCAATACTTTCCTTACCGCAAATTTCCCCGCTAAACGACAGATCAATGCATTATTTATAGACATCGAAATACATCTCTAGCATGGAAAACAAATCTCTAAAATATTGGCTAGGGAAAGTGCTCTAATACCACTTGTGGTGTTCTTTATTGGAAAATCGGAAAATGTAGAGCATAAATAATAGAATATACCCAGGTTTATTACAAAAAATACAAATTATAATAGCAATAGGGAGTCAAATAACTAGAATACCACAAAATGTTATACCTTTATTGATGAGAGCAATGTTCACTTGCCTCTTCGAGAGGGCAACCTCCAAATGAGTAGATATCTAATTACAATAAACTTCACAAGACATATCATTACATTGTTTAATTCTTTATATAGTTCTATCTACCTCCTAGGAACTTTCTAGAGAATGAACTTTCTAATAGGCGGAATCTTCTAGTAACCCCTCTTACAATTATTGCTTCCACACTATATCTACTACATGAGCCTTATTTACTAGAGATGGCCTCAATACATAGCAATCTATCTATGTACTTAAGGGGGTTAGGGTAGGACCCTAACATATTTTCTTATGTTATTCCAATAAGGATCTTTGGGATCCTTAATATCGAATGTCCTTAGACATCCGATACCAAAAATCATGTTTCTTGGCATCATTATATGGGGTGCAATCATTCACTACCCCTAATGCATGAAGCAACAAGGAAGAAGAGAAGTGCCTACCCACTCTCACCATTACATGCCTACATAAAACCCTAAATAATGGGAAGGACATTGTTGTGGGGCTAAGAGACAAGCCTACCAACCTCTAGTGCATAACTTGGGGCTATACATGAGACTATCTTGGTGGTAGACACCATGGAGAATCCTTTCTTATTTTTAGAGTGTTCCCATGGAGTGTTTCTTAGATAATAGCAAAGGCCCTTCATTGTTATTTTGTTTGTTTGTTTTGCGACATGGCATAGTCTAAATCTAGTGTTGGTCATCCCAACCATGGTTTGTGTAAAAAGAGCTTTGTCCCCCTAATTTTTCTGCAAGGGTAAAAAATATTCATTGTGCTTAGTTATATTCATTAACAAATTCAAGGATGGTATCAAAAGGCACCAATTATAGCTATCCCATTGTTTTGTTCCAAGGATAAACACCAAGGCCCTTATTTCTTTATTGGTCATGATTTGAAGGTTTTTGTGTGGCATGACCACATCTTTATGCAAATGTGGTTTGAAAGGTTTGTTAAATTTCAAGTTATCGCCTCTTCTTGGTACAATGCCCTCTTGTGTAAATTTTCCAAAACATGTTGTCCAAAAGAGATAAATTTTAGTGCCCCTCATCCTAGCACCAAGATTAAAGGACTAACCCACACAAGGAATCCTACTATTGCAAAATTTTAAAGGGATATTAAGGAAGTACATACAAAAAAAAAAATTCCTCGTAAATAAACCATATTTAACCACAATTTCGAAATTTGCAAATACTCCCATAAGCAATAGGACTATTAGAATTATTTGGTTAAAGTGAATTTACTTGATGCTTGAGATACCAACCGCAATTTTCTTACACTGGCTACAATGCCAACATAGATTCACCTCCTAGACATGGTATTTTTTTATGGTGGATTTTTTCTAATTGATTATATTTAGGCATCGTTTTCAAAAAATTAATTCAATTAGCAATTTTTTGTTTTAAAGTTCTCTTGTTTATATAAAAATTCTTAAATTGACAATATTTACCAAAATTTACAATGATTAATAATAAATTGTATATTTTTATTAAATATCCGCGTACATTATCTACCTATATAGTTTTATGAAACCAGAATATTTACCTCGAATACTATATTTAAATATATTATTTGATTCCTTGGAGTTTTCTAATATAATATTTAGATATATTATTTGATTCCTTGGAGTTTTCTAAAATAGGGAAAAAGGTGTTAACTCAAACCATACCACTAATAAGACCATATCCACATTTCACAATCACGTTGCCTCCTCCATCTCTCACACACAAGAGAAACATGAATCTAGTTGTTGGCTTTTAATAACTCTGTATATCTTTGTGGCCACTGTAGAGATATTTGTACTACGATCATTAGATCATTACACCACTGGCCGGAAGAACCCGCCATGGTTATTCTATGTGGGCTCCTCTTCCCAACCAACCTCAACGAATGAGGTTATACCTTTCGTGAAGGTAAGTAGAGAGGATACCCCCTTGTTTGTGGGACAAGGGATTCTCTCTGTGTAGGGATTTTTTTACTATTAAAATATAGGGAAGTGTACATACTCTACCTCCTCTATATTTAAACCTATAACCTTCAAGGAGGAAACAGATATTCTTAACCATTAAACCCACTTAGGCTCTATGATAAACCCTTATCTACCTTTTTGTATTATGCATTATACCTTAGTTTTGTACCTAATATAAATCATAAAACAACTTTACAAAAATAAAATAAATATTCAATACCCAACAAAGGGTCTCCAATGCAAAGAAAATCTTTATTGGGGTGCATAACCCATTAAATTACATTGCCACTTAGTGTGGGGCCAATAAAATGGCAATCCCCACCCTTTTCTTTTCCTTTTGCTTGATGTTGAAAATTTTCACCTTGGTCCAAATGGCCTAGAGAAACATTTGTAAACCACCCACTGTGTATCCCTTGATGTACAACATACCAATATTTTTAACTAAATTTTGGGTCCTTATGATAAACGTTAAGTTTAAAATATGAATATTCTAATTAGAAATATACAATACCTATTTACATGAGTCCATTGGATGTAGCTTGGGTGGTTGGGAGGATTGGTTGTTACCCTCCCCACCTAGGTTCAATTCCTTGTAAGTGACATGTGATGCCCTTAATGGGTCTATATGATGCTCTTGTTGTTGAGCCCCCAATATTCTGAAAATGCTCGGCCTCCCCATGTTCTCTCGTGGATTTCAGGGGGGTTTTTCGTGGACGTAGCGAGTACCGCTCTTCGGTGTCGTGAACCACGGGTAAAAAAAATACCTATTTACATGAATGATGATGGATTTATATGTCAACTTTGTATTCCTTGATGTACAAGATACCAACCTTTTTAACTAAATTTTGGGTTCTTATGATAAACATTAAGTTTATAATCTGAATATTTCAATTGGAAATATACAATATCTATTTATGTGAATGATGATGTTGGATTTATATATCGATTGTGACCCATGTACAATCATGAGTTTAATATTATACCTTTTAATAATTACATTGATTTACATTATACTCTAAAATCTCATATTCATATATCTATATATGTTATTTATATTCATAACAATACCTCTTTCTTCAAGATGCTTTGTCCTCAAAGCATATTTAATAAGACTTCTATAGTTGAGCATGTCTTATTGAGGCATTATCTTTATCTGTCTACAAGGTTTCGACTCGGTTCCCAATTTGATATTGAACTCTGGTAAGGTTTCTCTGTAGTGTGAACAAAATTTACTTTGAAGTAACTCTTGAACTTGGTTGTGTAACACAAAACCATGATGCTCATTTGTATAATACTTTCTTCCTACCTTAAGGTTAGAAGGTTTGAGTTGATTTTCCAATATCCTTTGTTGCTATTGTTCTTTGTTTCTTTGACCTTCTCTTATTAATTTTGAATCACCTTACTTGTAAGATGAGCTTTCATGGCCATATAATTCATTATTTTGTTTTTGCTACTAAAACTTCATGAGTTGTTCTTCTATATTGGTGGTGTAAGTGCCTAGATAAAACAACCATTTGATGCCTAATAATATGTACATTCCATCAAGCAATGAAGCATAGAACCTTGTTTTTAGTTCCAGATTTTGTATTTGTACAAACTCATTTGATGGCATCTTCCTACCAACTTGACTTCTTGTCCATCAACTCGTAACCTTTAAATCCTTGCTAGGATATACAAAAAGGTTTTGATTCTTAGCTAAGTTGATGTCTATATAGTTATGAGTGTTGCATAATATACTAATATCGTTGCCTCCCTATTTTTTTATAATTCCTCCAAGCTTCAAAATCCTCAGTTGCAACTTTTCTATCATGGTTGCACGTGAAACTCTAGGGTTGCTTCTTTCTTTCCTCTTCTCTATTGGACACGGGAGATTGATGATAATAATATTTTTGGTGTGGCTTCCTCATCATTAGAGTCTAATTTCAAATAATAGGTGATTTTATTTTCTGATTCTAAGATTTCCACTTCTTCCCATTTATAAATTTTGCAACGATATAGTGTTTTTCTTTTTCATCCATGTCTTTAGTGCCAATCTCTAACTTGTCCTCTTTTTCTACTTTTCAATTGTGTAGTGTTTTTGAAGTATCTTCTTTCTTGCATCTATGCCTTGGATCCCATTTCTCTCTACATTTCATACATTTACCTTTTCTTTCATCTTTGAGATTTCAGAATTTGTTTACTTTCTTCTCGTTAATTTGTTGGAATTTCCATGTGGTCTAGGGGGGTTTTTTACTTGAATAAACCGTCACATTTTTCATATTACCTACTTGGTTTCAATTCCATTGCTTTCACTTTACATTTGTATTTTTCCATGGTCTTAATATTGTGCACCTATAATGTGTTTCTTATGTGAGACTTTAATCCAAACAAGAGATTGGAGAAATTGATCATGTGATAACTTGGGTGTTCATGTCACAAGGGTTTCCCATTCATGTCTTTATGTACAGTGTGTGTGTGCCATTGTCATTATTAGTTTTATATTCTATCAGTATTGTTTTTTTTGCACAAGTTTATGAAGCTCTTCATTTGGTATTAGAGTGAGTCTATTGGCTTGAAGGGGATGCCTTCATTGCTAAGATTTAGCTAATTTAGTGAACAACAAGGTTATCTTGGGTCTGCGATAAATATGTTCTTGAGTGGGAGTTTTGCATAGTGAATTGTGTGTAAATAAAAATGGCAAGTAGTTCAAGAATATAAATAGAGAAATCTAATGGCCATAGCTTGGAGTTATTGAAAGCAAAAGATGGAAAATTTTCTTGTAGATAAAGAAAAATGAGTCATTGTGGATTCAGGTACAAAACCTATTGGTATGCTGAAAGAAGATTGGGGAAAGATAGAAATAAAGGCGAGAAGTACAATTTGATTATACCTCTCAGATTCAATGTTGATATATATCTCTACAGAAAACATCGAAAATAATTTGTGGGATAAGTTAGGGAATTTATATCATTCAAAGTACCTAGTAAACAAGTTGTTTCTTCAAAAACAATTATATCATCTTTGGATGGATGATGGTGACTCCATGATGGAGCATCTAAATTCCTTTAATACATTATTTATTCAACTTTCCTTTGTTTATATTAAGATAAAGTAAGAAGATTAGTGTATTACCTTGTTATGTTTTTCACTAGACTCTTGGGATAATCTAGTTGTGGAAATTGGTAATACTACTCAATCTACATTAAAGTTCGAGGATGTAATTGCATCCTTGTTATTAGGGGAGAGAATCGTGTAATATCCCAAGTGGATCTACGTGGAATTTTTCAGTTTTTGTGTTTTCTGGTTGAAGGGTTTTGTCAAACAGTTCGCACCAGTATCTTGTTGAGTTGTTTTTGGGGTTTATTGTTTAGTTTTGATGCACACATAAATTGTAATGGTAACTAAAATTTAAACAATAATGAAATACATGGAGACATCAATAGAATAGACACAAATGTAATATATGCATTTTATTTAATATATATGATGACCTCAGTACAAGAGAAGAACAAATCTAGAAATGGATATGGAATAATGATGGATGTGGTTGAGAACACCTCCAAGATACAATAGGAAAGAGAGATATGAGATCTCATGAACCAACAACAACTGCATGCAAATATTTAGAAGATTAATCTGTTTCCCTTCTACTCATTGCATGAGTCTTCTAGCTGAGTTGTGCCCCTCTCTGGCCGGAAACTCCCTTGGAATTTCGGTCTCACTAGATCTGGTCTCCAAACTCCATGAAATAGTTGTAAACCTGTAGAGATGATGATTTCTAACTCATGTGAGGAGTTTCCATGGTTGTATATGACAGAGATGACCACAAATCACTAGATCTCAAACCCCTAGTGTGCCCTCCTTTAGGAAATTCATCCAGCTCTGATAATAAATAAATATGGTCCTGAAAATCCCCAATAGTGCCAAGAAAAGTCTCCCTAGAGATGGAAAGTAGTCCCAAACCAAGATATCCTCCAGATCCAACACCCTAGAGCCAAATCAAACTTCCTTTCCTCAAACAGTGTGCCCCCACTTTGCAGAAAACCCTTCACTATTGCACCATGCTTCACAAATGACTGTTGGAATTGATCTGAACTGGATAGAATAGTGAGGGTGGAATATTTCACCACCTTGTCCAAGCTTGGACTAGGAAAGGAGGGATATTTCACCTTTGTGTTGATCTCTAGGGTTTGTCTAGTCAAAACCATCAAAACACTCAAGCTTCCATAGCTCAATTTGCAATTAGAAATGATCAAGAATAAGGAGTGAGGTGCCCCCATCTTCTTTTTATGCTCTGGAATCCAAATTCTCACTTAAATTATTAATTGGCTTCCTAAGGTTTATTTCTTACTTATCTCATTGTATCCAATTAGCTTTCTTTCCTTTATAGCCAATGTCACTTTAATAATTTGACTTATCACCTTAATGACATAATTTGGCCATCTTAGTCCCCTTTTAGTGAGACTATAGCCTAGGGGGGGAAACTAGGGTACTAAGTCCTCCCAATATTTTTCATATGGAAGGGGATCTTACAGTCTCCCCTGCCTAAAATTGCTTTCCCACAAGCATTTATGAATCCGTGTGCTGCAAAACTTGTTCACCTTCCCAAGATGCATCTTCAATTGGAAGATTCTTCCATTTAATCAAATACTCATTGATACTCTTGTTTCTCAACCTTTTCTCCCTGATCTCCAAGACATATTTAGGAATTAAAATCAATTGTCTCTCCTCCTCAAGTGGTAGTATTTCTTCAATGATTGTTACTTGTTGACCCAATGCCTTCTTCAAGCATGAAAGATGGAATACATTGTGGATTTTTCTTCCTCGTGGCAATTCAATTTCATATGCTACCTCCCCAACTCTTTTATCCATCCTGTATGGACCATAGAAACGAGGCTTTATATTTTCCACTTTATTTATCTTGATGGATATTTTTCGATATGGATATAGTCTCAAATAGACCGAGTCTCCCACCTCAAAACTGCACTCCACCCTATTTTTGTCTGCATAGAGATTTTGTTGCTTTTGAGACCTCTGCAAATGATCCTTAAGCTCCTTAAGAATTTCCTGACTCTCCTGGATCCAATCCCTATCCATAGGATCCCTATTGTCCCTAAGCACAATCTCCATGAAGGTGATTGAATAATATCCATATAATGCCCTAAAATGTGTCATGCCAATGGACTTGTGATGGGTAGTGTTATAAAAATATTCCCCTAAATGTGGCCATTTAACCCAATCTCTCTGATGTCCTGCCACATAATTATTGAGATAAACTTCCACCCATTTATTGACTATTTATGTTCGCCCATCAGTTTGAGGATGATAGTTGGTGCTAGGAGTCAATTTGGTGCCAACAAGTTTGAATAGCTTCTGCCAGAAATTACTCATGAACATGCTATCCCTGTCACTCACAATATTCTTAGATAGCCCATGTAACCTAAAAACTTGTTTAAAGAAAAAGTATGCTACCTGAGACGCACTATACTCCATGGATATGGCGAAGAAATGCGCAAACTTGGTCAAGCGACCCACAACCACAAAGATTCCATCCTTGCCATGTACCTTAGGCAATCATGTGATGAAGTCCATAGATATACCTTCCCATTTATGTGTTGGAATAGGAAGTGGTTGCAACAAGCTCGTTGGATGAGTGTGCTCAACCTTGTTTTGCTGACAAGTTGTGCACTCCCTAACATATCGCATGACTTATTCTTTAAGACCCTTCCATGCAAATATTTCTCTAATTTTCTTGTAAGTTTTGAGGAACCCTTGGTGCCCTGCTAGAGGTGAATCATGAAATTCTCTTAGCACCCTTTCTTTAAATTTAGATTATGGCACTACATAAATCCTCCCCTTATAGTAGATGGGATCATTTAGGATCTGAAACCTCTCATCCTAAATTTTTCCATCCATGATATCACAAGCAAATTGTTTTAGGAGTACTCTACTAATAGATGTGATTTTGGGTGTCGGTAAGGTGTGGTGATGACTGGTTTAGCTCCCAATTCTAGCTCAATGGTGTGTTCAAAACCCATATTTGGTGGTCTCCCTGGAGGAATTTTCCCAAATACCTTTTCATGCTTTCCAAGTATCCTCTGTATGTCCTATGAATAGTGTTGGCACCCTTCCTTAGTGGTTTGCATTGATACCAAACATTATGTTGCATAAGCCACATCCTCACGCCTGAATATAGCCTCCATGCGCTTTGTTGAGACCACCCTAGGTGCATTTTCTATCATCCCCTTCAAAGTCACCCTCTTTCCTTCTTTGGAATTGAATGACATCTCCATAACTTTGTAATTGGTGGTAATAGGACCCAAAGTGCCAAGCCATTGAACCCCAAGTATTACATTGGTGTCTGGTAGGTCCATCACATAGAGATCATGTGTCAAGGTGTACCTTCCCAAGGTGAGACTCATTTGTGGAATGTACCTGTCACATGGCATGGCATGCCCTCTTGCTAACTCCACTAAGAATCCCTCAAACTCAACAGTGGGAATATGTCTCTTGTTTACCAATGCAGCATCAATGAAAATATGGAAGCCCCACCATCAATAATTATTGTGACCCTTTGTCCCTGGAGGACTCCTCTCATCCTGAAAGTGTTGAATTTTGGCACCCCACTGATGGATGCTATAACAACCTTCTTAATCCCTGCCTGTTTGAGCATTTTCCCTTCTTCTTCTTCCCCATGTGTGTGCTCCTCTTCTCCTTGGGCCACTTCCATGTTTTAAATATGTCCAACATCATCTTCCTCCTCACTATCGGAAAGGAACTCTATGTAGTGAATCTTCCCTTTTCCCATGCATCTATGCCCTAGCTCCCATGGTTCCTTATAGGTATAGGAGAGTTGTTTACTTTTCAACTCTCTTTTTGTAGCTTCATAAATTTTTCCCTTACCTTTGTCTATAACTCTTTGATCTCTTCCTCTTGCATAAAGTGGTAGCCTTGGAGTAAATTTGTTTTTTGAAGTTTCCCCATCCAAGTCCCTAGTCTTCCAAATCGCATCTCGAAGGGTAGTAGGCTTAAAATCCTTGACCCAACCACGCAATGGCTATGTCATCCCCTCCGAAAAGAGCATCATAAATCTAGATTCTGACACATCTAGAAGCATCACTTCTAGCCTCTAGAACTATTCTATGAATGCCTGAGATGATCCTATCTGCCTAAGTTGTGTGAGCTCATGAAAATGAAGCTACGGATCTCCCAGATCAAACCTATCCATGAGCCTCTCTGTGAAATCTTCATATGAAGTAATGTGTGCATGTCCTAAAGTAGTCATCCCATGGTACCACCACTCATGGGCCTTGCCTTCTATGTATAAGGTATAAAATTTGATGGCATCCATCTCCATCATGGGATTTAGCTGCAGATAAGCATCCAATTTCTACACCCAAACCTTTGCAGAAGATTCGGCCTCTCCATCAAAGGGGGGAATCTCCATTTTACCTGGTTTGCGCCCCATATCATTATTTCCCCTGTGAAAGTATCTAGTTCTGCCCCTATATTTTATTCCACAATATTCTCCCAATGAAACTTGTCTCTTGAACCCTGCACTCAAGGCTACATACTCCCTCTTGTATTCTTCAAAGTTGTCCTCTACCTCCATTCATCCTGGAATATAGGCATCCTATTGTTGCGCATCTAGGAAACTTGGCATGTAAGGCATGGGTGTGACTCTACTACTCACCGATACCATGTTGTTTTCACCCCCAAACAGACTTTTCCCATCAGTGTGGGCCCTGTGACTAGTCTCTACGTGATATTTGTCTCATCCATGAGATCCACTAGCCCCATTGTTCCCTTCATTATTTTGTGGTTCCCTGCCATGTACCATATTCATGAGAATATGTGCAATCATGTATTTTCCTACCTCCAATGTAGTAACCAAGCGCTCTTATCCATGTTCAATAGTTGTCAAAGCTAACTTGAGATCAACATGTACCTTGGATAAGCACTCTTGTGTCTCATCCAAATGGTGTTCCATGATAATTTTTGTCTTACCAATAGAGCATTGTAGCTACTGAGTTATTTTTGCCAATTCAATTGGAACTTCCTTATCAGTACCATCTTCCTGTCTTTCCCCCATATATGTCTCTGGTTCCTCTACCCCTTTGTCTTTCTTCCTCCTATTGTATCCTTTCATTAGAAAATTCCCACTGGGTGGGAGGATTCAATGCTCTAATACCACTGTAAGATCCCAAGTGGATCTATGTGGAATTTTTCAGTTTTTATGTTTTCTAGTTGAAGGGTTTTGTCAAATAGTTCGCACTAGTATCTTGTTGAGTTGTTTTGGGGGTTTATTGTTTAGTTTCGATGCACAAATAAATTGCAATGGTAACTGAACTTTAAACAATAATGAAATACATGGAGACAACAATAGAATAACCACAAACTTCATATTTGTATTTTATTTAATATATAACATGACCTCAGTACAAGAGAAGAACAGATATGAAAGAATGATGGATGTGGATGAGAACACCTCCAAGGTACAATAGGAAAGAGATATATGAGCTCTCCTAAACCAACAACATATGCATCAAAGATTTAGAATATCAATCTTTTTCCCTTGTACTCATTACATGAATCTTTTGGCTGAGTTCTCTAGCTAGAAACTCCCTTGGAATTTCAGCCTCACTAGATCTAGTCTCCAAACTCCAATAAATCGTTGTAAACTTGTACAGATGATGATTTCTAACTCATGTGATGAGTTTCCCTCGCTATATATGACAGAGCTGACCACAAATCACCAGATCTCAAACCCCCATTGTGCCCTCCTTCGGGAAATTCGTCCAGCTCTGATGATAAATAAATATGGGTCCTAAAAACCCCCAATAATGCAAAGAAAAGTCGCCCTAGAGATGGAAAGTAGTCCCAAACCAATATCTCCTCCAGATCCAACACCCTAGAACCAAATTGAACTTCCTTTCCTCAAACAATGTGCCCCCACTCTGCATAAAACAATGTAATAATGTTGGGCATTATATGAAAAAGTGAAGATATAAGAATGTTGATGAAAGTAAGGGATCCGATGATGCCCCTTCCACAAAAACAAAAATCTTCATAGAATGAGGTGATGTTTACTTGCCAGCTACAAATACATATTCAGATCATGATGTATGGTTGATTGACTTGGGTGATACATTTCATATAACTCTTCACGGGGAGTGGTTTTGTGAATATGAAAAGTGTAATGGAAATGATGTTTTCCTAGGAGACGACTTGATGACAAAAATCACAAGATGTGGAAGGGTCAAACTATTGCTCAAGGATGGAAAAATTAGAACTCTCGTTTTCGTATCTGGATAGAAACATGATAGTTTCAAGTAATATAAAGTAATGCAGGGGTGCGTGATTTATTTGAAAAGGAAACATGCAAGATGGTTTGGAATGCAATAGTGTTGATGATAGGAGTTCAGATTGGAACTCTATACAAGTTATTGGGAAGCACTATTAATGATGGGTGTAACAGTTTTGTTGTTCTTGAGGATAGAAATGAAAAAGGAAAGACCCGTATTATCCCTGCGGAGATGACAATGTTATGGCATAAAAGATTGGGACATATTGGAGGGAAGGGCATTCAAACATTACATGGTAAATGTATGGTTGAAGGTATCTTTGAATGCTCATTAGATTTCGATTTTTATTAACATTGTATATATGGTAAACATAATTGAGTAAGATTTTCATCTAGTGTTACAAGAGAAAAAGAATCTTGGAGTCGATGCACAATGATGTGTTTGGACCTATGCATGTTCCATCACTAAGTAAAGTTGTGTACTATGATTCATATATGATTTCCCGAGGAACACATGGATTTATGTCCTCTAAAATAAATCTAAGGTTTTTAGAAAATTTAAAGAGTTTAAGGATCTTATAGAGACCGAGACAAAGAAGAAAATAAAGGTGTTGAGGATAGATAATGGTGGAGAGTTTTGTGAAAATGATTTCGAGCAATTTTATAAGAAGTGTGGAATAGAAAGAAAAAATATTACTCCATACACACTTCAATAGAATGAAGTTGTAGAAAGAATGAACATGACAATAATGGAAAAGGAAAAAGTATGCTCAGTGGTGTAGGGTTATCACAAAAAGTTTGAGCATAGGTAGAGGATATTGTGTGTTACTTGGTAAATCGATCACCTACATCAACATTGATTGAAAAAACTCAGTATGAGGTATGGACTGGTTAAAAAACCCTCTCATAAACATCTCAAATATTTTGGTTGTGATGTTTATGTGCATGTTCCAAGGAAAAATAGGAATAAATTGGATAATAAATATGAAAAAGGTATCTTTATTGGTTATAAAGGTAGTATAAAATGTTATATACCTTGGAAATTGGTGATTAAAAAGATTGTTTATAATTGGGATGTAGTGTTTAGAGAGGTTAACATTGCTACCAAATAGGATTCCAACTAATGGCCTCAAGAACGAGACACAATAAAGTTTGTGTTGGAAGGTGAAGAATCTAACTCAACAGAAGAAGACAAACTAAAAGAGGAAAAACATCATACTCTGGTCTTGAGGAGATTGGTTCAGGAAAGAAGGCAACTAGAAAGGTATCCCCCACCTCATTTTCCTTCAAGTTTTCTTCTATCAATCACTAATTATGATCCTAGAATGGTTAGGGAGGCAATGGATTATGAATATAGTAAATGCTAGAAGAAGGCCATGGTTGAAGAAATGGATGCTTGGATAAAAATGAGACTTGGGATCTAGTTGAGTTGTCAGCTGGAAGAAAACATTTTGGTACCAAATGGGTGTTTAAGAAGAAGTTGAATGTGTAATGTAAGGTAAAGAAGTACAAATATCACATTGTAGCAAAGAGATATTCCTAGGTGGAGGGAATTGATTTTTGCGAGATTTTTTCTATAGTTGTTGTTAAATTAACTTATATGAGATTTCTTTTGTCTATTATTGTTCCTTTTGATCTTCAAGTAGAGTAGACGAATGTGAATACAATATTCATACATGATGATCATCTTGAAAAAAAAAAATGAAACAACAATAAGGTTTTCTAGTGAAGGGAAAGAAGGCATTGATTTGTAAGTTGAAGAAGTTATCGTATGGATTAAAACAATATCCGAGAATATGGAATCAAAATTTTGATACTTGTGTATTAGGACTTGGTTTTTCCATAAGCAAAGATTATCAATGTATGTATTTTGAGCAAGTTGATGATCATTTTATTTATGTGGTATTGTATGTTGATGATATGTTTTTAATTGGAAACAAGAATAAAATAATCAAGGATGCCAAAGATGTTAAGCCCTAATATTGTCTCATTACCCCTTAATTGGGGCATATTAGATTAGTAATTTTATTTTATTTATGTTGGCTTCATTCCATTAGTTGTAATTATACCTCCTAGTCTCCTATATATACCAAGGAGAAATTTTCATTTGGAATCATCTTCTACTTGAACATTTAAGTGGGGTAAAAGGAGGTTGCCCCCTCGAAGAGGCTTATTATCTGAAATTATCTCTTTTTCAAGGCGTTGAGTACTTTTTCTGAGGTTTTTCTATGCTATATTGATATTTGGTTCTTAACATATGGTATCAGAGCTCAAGGTCTTGGGGTTTCGCTGCTACATCCGAGACACCTTAGAATTTTCTCTATAAATTTTTTTCTACAATGTTTCAGAAGGAACGCCTTGGAGGATATTTATTAGATGGATCAAGGTACGTTGGGTTAACATTTCAACTCCTGAGGCCTTATAATTTTAGATATACAGCCTATACAAGATAGGGTTCTGGAATCATCCTGAACTAAGTCATTGCGGAATTTTCGCTATAAAAAAAATTCTGTAACGTTTCAAACCCTAAAATCCAGAGGATATTCACAGAAATTAGTAAGGTATATGTGGTAAAAATTTCAGCTTCTGGGTCATCTTAAATTTGTAGATACACCATGTGTAAGATAGGGTATCTAACTAGTCCTATTGACTAGTCTCAAGAAGGTGTTCCAGGTAAAACAATCATAACTTCTTCCTAGGGTATCCAAATTGAGTGGGACTGGTTTCATTGGATCGTGGACAATCTGTAGTATTTTTGGTACTAGTTTCAGAATTTTATATCAATTATTTTGTGTGGGGAACGCTATACAAGTGAGATCTCCTGGAAAGGCCAAAAAATGGCAAGTTGTCGGGAAGTTACCGTAAATTCCACTTGGAACTTCCAATTTTGATTAGACCTGTGGCATTGCAGAGAAGAAATATCAGAGAACTACATAAAAGAAATTTTGATACCCAGAAGGGCCGAAACTTGGGAGATACAACAGAATAAATATTTTCTAGCAAAACCACCTCAAAATCAAGGTTCAAAAGTGATACTTGGCCAACATGCCACCCAAAAAGGGAACTTCTACACCAAATAAGCCTCTAGACAATCCTACTTGGACTCTTGATGAAGTTGAAGAAATGTGTAGGGACATAAATGATTTACAAAAGAAGATAGTAACAAAAGATGAAATACAATAGATGCAAGCTAAGTTGGAGGCAAAGATGGATGGTTTAAAAGACGAGATCATGGAAGTATTGAAAATTTTCATAATAGAGAAGACACCTGAAAGTGAAAATGCATCCCATGAAATTCATGATGAGGACACAAGGAAGGTGAATCAAGAATGGAGAAACTCCAACTTTGGGTTGAAGACCAACCATGCTCCTAAGATCGATATGAGGAAGTTTGATGGCAAGGACCCAATCACATGGATACTTCAGATGGAGCAATTATTTGATCTACATAGTGTGCCACATACACAAAAGGTATGAATTGCTTCTTTATATTTAGAACCTAATCAATTTGTATGGTATCGATGGCTTTGTTCTCGCAAATCACTCGTCACTTGGACAATTTTCACGGAAGAAATGATAGCACACTATGA
>ML791099.1:63348-118108 GCA_009831015.1 Picea engelmannii | reverse complement strand
AGAGATTTAATATGCAAGAATGTAAACTAGTCAAGGTCACTATTCATGTAGGTGTAAAGTTATCTGCAGATTAGTTCCCCAAGACACGAGAAGAGGTAGAGGACATGTCCCATGTTCCTTGTGCAAGTTTTATTGGAAGTTTGATGTATGTTATGGTTTGTACTAGACTATATATTTTCCATGTAGTGGGAATTTAGAGAAGGTATATGTCAAAACCAAGGAAGGAACATTGGACCGTTGTAAATAGGGTCTTCAGATATCTGTGTGACACTTCATATTATACAATATGCTATCAAAGAATATTTGAACCTCAGAGAGAGAGAGAGATGAAAGGCTATGTTGATGTAAACTGAGCTGGAGAACTTGAGCATGGAAAATCTATCAATGATAATGTTTTTAACATATTAGGTGGAGCAATCAGTTGGATGAGCAAGAGGAAATCCATAGTTGTATTGTCAACTACAAAATCTAACTACATGGTAGCCACTCATGGAATTAAGGAAGTTGTATGGTTGCAAATATTGTGTTCAAGTATCGGTTTTGTTCAAAAATTAAAAAGAATAAGTTATGACAGTGCACGTGCAGTTTTTTTGGCAAATGACCCTACTTATCATTCCAAGACAAAGCATATTGATGTATGGTAATACTTTGTTAGAGACATGGTTGAACATAATAAAGTGTTGTTGGAGAAGGTTGATACCTTGAAGAATGTTGTGGACTCATTGGCAAACTCTGTTAGTACTAAAAATATCTCTTTGTGTAGAAATAATTAATGGGCATTGTTTCCCTCGACAACTAATTATATGAATGCCTCCCCCTAGCCCTAAAAACTAATTATATGAATGCCTTCCCCCTTGACCCGACAACTAATTATATGAATGCCTTCCCCCTACCCCCATTATTTTGCAAAGTATTATATAAGTGGTTTAGATCAATGGTTCTTACATTAGTGAATCAATTTTTATCTCATTCCTCTGCCAATGTTGGGAAAATAAATACTAGAGTTGTCAATGCCATACTTTGAAAGGTACAGACCTTCGAGAATTGACTAAGCCAAATACCCAGGGTAATGCCTTTAATGTAGTACATATTTACCAAAGTGTGGCGCATGCATACAATCCTTTGTCTTCCTCGAGGTTGTTCCCTCGTTTATCATCTTCAAGTTGATAAGGACTACACAACAATGGGATTCAATATCATCTCATAATGTCGTGCACTAACGCCTGCGAATGAATGAGATGAAGGAGCTTGGCAACCCATTGTAAACTAATATCGATTAAGGAATCAAGGTTGTAATCTAATCCAAGTTAACTAATTAGGGTTTTGGATCTACAAAATACCTAAATATTATATTGTGAATGGTGAAGTTAATGCAATGAGCTAGTGAGATGTTTAGTTTGAGGAAAATTTTAAGGATCCATACCATTTTAAAGTGTACAAACCTTGGCAAATCTTATTGAGTCTTAAAATTCCAACGATAAAATGTTTGATAATATTTTGGTTAAAATATTCAAATTTCTATGGATTTTATATATTTTCTAGAAAGTTTTGGTGACTTTTAATGTAAAACTATTCTATCCTATAAAATTTAGGCAAATTGTTTTTAGAAAAAATGGAAATTGGTGAATCTTTTTTTTAGAAAAAAAATAGAAAATTAGCCCATGGGCACAATTTAGCCCCTAAAATTTTCCCTAGTTTAGATCTCAATTAGGTTGACTTCCCCAATTAAAGGTTTCCAGTGTAAATCTTTAAGTGATGTGTGTGTGTGTGTGTTCCATTGTTATTATTATGTTTTTTACTATTAGTATTTCTTTTCTTGCAGAGATTTATCAAACTCTTCATCATGTGTCTATTCATCAACTTCTCCTTTTTATTATACCTCGTTTGCAAAAAAAACTTTTTTGTATCCCTGGAATCTTTTAAAGAAATTGCTTTAAACGTGCACTAGTTGAATGATGTGTATGGCACTAACGACTTCCAAGACATGTACCAGTACATTGGACCATCAAAGTGCATGAATGACATTTTTTTTCTCTCCTTTACTTTGAATATTATGTATGTCAAAATATTCTTCTACCTTATTTATCCATTCCATGCTCTATTTTTCATTTCCATTAAATCTCAACAATTCAACCTTCATTCTTAATGGGTGAATGTACATTGATGGGTTAGTGTCACTCTATGGTAGCGATCGGAGGATAAAGATGGTAGTTGTGGGTGAATCGAGCAAAGTAACATTTGGGTTGGGTCATATCACTATGTTGATAAGCAATAGATGTTATGAGCGTAGTAATTACCCTCTTTTATTCCCTCAAACTTGTCATCCTTATCCATCTCTAATCGAGCAAATTGATCATTTTTACCTATTATTAGCCACTTTTACCCCATTTTCCATTCCTGAATAGAATGAATTAATGGGTTGAATTTCTATATTAAATGAGTGATTTTTATTAAGAAGAGAATGATTATGCATGATCCATGTGTTGGGGTTGCTAACTTATTTGATTGCATGATTCAGGAAGAATTGTACATTTTGTTATTTGTCAGTTGTTGGAGAGTTCTTCGCCAGCAGGGAGATCAGTTGTTAACTTTTATCAAGTGCTACAGAATTTCTCATAAACAACAATACCGATTACTGGAATTACCCATTGCTGCAAAGTTTTTCATCTGCGTCCGGAGTTATTTAAAAAATGCATGTTCAGTTTTTATCAAGATATGTCGGAGTTGTTGATGAACTATTAGAATATTATGCATTATGCCACAAAGGACATGTTGAGAACCATTCATAAGATGCCCGTACATATACATTTAGCTTCACTTAGTTAAGTGTAATGTCACTTGTGAAATAAACAATTAAGCAGTTAGTTGTTAAGACAATTCTTTTTAAAAGAAAGTGGTTAAAATCGTTTTTGGGTTGATCTCTTGAAAGTGGTTAAAATAGTTTAGTTAAAAACGTGCTACAAATTGTAAACTTGATTATGAATCACTCAAATTAGTGTTGCTTAGGCGAGT
The DNA here is from genome assembly GCA_009831015.1 of Picea engelmannii. Taxonomy (NCBI): domain Eukaryota; kingdom Viridiplantae; phylum Streptophyta; class Pinopsida; order Pinales; family Pinaceae; genus Picea; species Picea engelmannii. Next base: position 115,096 of record ML791099.1, on the reverse strand, counting down.
AAGAGAAGACTTGATGGAAGTCTTAGATTTAATAGTTGCAGGGGATATCTATGAGTTTACTTATGTTGAAATAAAAGATCTTTTTAAAAATTACTCGAGAGCAACTGTGAGGGAAGTTAGAGGGTCAAAACAATTTTACCTTCAACATCAAAGAATACAATTGGAATCAATAAGGCTGAAATTGCAAATTTAATTGAAGATATGAAAACAAACATTTTAAATTTTTTATCTATGCAATAATTGGATGTTCTACAGTCAAAGAGGAAACATGAAGAAAATGATAAATCCTTAGCATGTTTTTGTCCTAGATGTACTAAGAAACACCCTCGTAATGAATGTCTGCTTGTTGTAGTAAAAATATGCAATATTTGTTCCAAAAATCATGATACTAGTAATTGTCCACAATTGTCTGGTTTAAAATCAATGTGCCAAAATACTGAATAGAATAATGAACAAGTATACTTTATGAATCAACACAGGTTTGGAAAACCAAGGTGTTTGGTATGTGTTATATTATTTGCATGACTAGACCAAGGTGTCACAGGGGGGTAGAGCCCCCTTGTTCGGGGGGTCCCCAAAAATTTAAAAATAAAAATAAAAAAAATTCAGGTTTTTTGCATCTTTTTTTAGTGGTTTTTTCAGCACATGGTTTTCACTTATGGTTTTCTAATTTTGGTTTAGGAAATAGGGTTGTTGACTAATATGGGTCAATGTATTAGGGGTTTTGGATGTCGTGGGATCCTATATATGTATTGTATTATAAACAATGAATATATGATGAATAAAAGATTAGAGGTGCGGCTCTAAATAGGTTGTTGGTTTTCTCGGTTTGGGTTTCCGAGGTAAAATATTTGTGTGTGTGTGTGTGTGTGTGTGTGTGTGTGTGTGTGTGTGTGTGTGTGTGTGTGTGTGTGTGTGTGTGTCTATTTTGTTTTATTAAGAATCCATTTGCAGTAAATAATTGTACAAGGTTTAAATCTATAGTTTCCAGGGGGAACTCAAGATCAATAGCTGAATCCACCATGTTCTAATCAATTCCAAAATAATCAACAATATTTTCCACAATTCCAAATAAATCAGCAACCTTTTCCTTTTCCATAGTTTCAAACTAACCAGCAGTCATATTTCTCTTATCCAATGAACTATGGTCAACAATCATATGCAATTCAAGGTAACCCATGGCCAACTCAATAGAAAAAATTTGTATCTTATCATAATTGGCCTACACAATAGCAATAAAAAATGTTTCATTTGCCTCCATTACAAGGTCCTAGTCCAACACAAGCAAGACCATTACAGTTACCTGCCCAACCGAATCTGAATCCTAATAACAGGGAAGGGAATCCCAATCAACCACAACCAAATCAGTAACCATCAAATCAATCAAATCAACCAGTTTATACCAATGAAGTGGGAGATTTTCCATCTTATTTAGCTTTTGCACTTGATTGCCAAGTCACTCATATCCGATCAGGAAAAGTGTTAAAATACCTAGACCACCTAAGGTAGAGGATGTTAGTGAAGAATAGCCAATGGTTGAGGAGGAAAGAGAACAATTGCAACCAATTTCTTCTACTCGTGTTGAATCTTGTATCAAACATTATGTAGAAAATAAGGATAATGTTTCACCCTTTTTGCAGAGGCTAAATCAGCCTAAAACCCAACCTCAACTAGCATTTGACATTTTGGGAGAATTGAAAATTTTATGTGTCAAAATTCCTTTGGTTCAATCCATAAAATGCATTCTCATTTACAATAAGGTCAATAGAGATATGTGTATTAGAAAACTAGGAAGAAAGAAACAAGATACCCTAACTATCCAAGTAGTAGGACAGCTATCCGAACTCATGTTAGGATAGACTATTAATCCAAAGTGTGTTGATCCATGTAACCATGTTGTGCAAGTTTATATTGGAAAAACTCCAATTCCAAATACTCTAATTGTTTTAGGTGCAACCATTAACATAATGATCGTAGAAGTCATGAAGACTTTGAATCTTCAGAATTTAATGCGTCAAACACCAACAATTTTGCAAATGGTCGACGAAATCCTTAAGGGATCTTGGAAAATATTATAGTTACAATAGATTCTTTGAAATACCCAATAGATTTTATAATCTTGCATCCTAAAATAATTATGGGGGATTATACATTAATATTGGGGCGTCCATGGTTAGCAACAGTAGATGCTTATGTAGAATGTCACTCTAAAAACATGACGATATCTCGAGGGGATTTGGTTGAAAATCTTACACTATATCCCCTGGCAAATTAATTTTGGAAATAGAAGAACCTTTGTGGATTCCATGGGATGACGGAAGTTATTATTATGTTGAGATCATTAATCCAATTCTTACAATTGAAAGAGCCTTAATGTTGAAAGAACAATATGAAGAAAGACTAATATCAAAATTCATGCAAAATATTTATCCAACAACAATAGAAATTGGGGGGTGTGATCAGCAAACTAAAGGAGAGGGAATGAGTTCTAATATAAGTGCAGAAATTAATAATTTTAATGATTCATCTTCACTTTCCACTGATAATATCATTCCTCGGTATCTAGATGAATATTTTGTAGAAGAGTCTATTAATCATCAAGTCAAAACCATAGAAATTTCTCCAAGAAAATATTTGAATATAAACAATCAGCTGCAGCCATGTCAATAGCAAGAGTTGCAGAAATATTCTACAGTGTTTGCTTGGGATTGCAAATATATGTATGGTATTTATCCATCTATTTGTATGCATCATATTTATATTCAATATGGAATTAAACATGTTCGTCAACCACAACGTTGGATGAACCATGTCCTTAAATACATAGTGAAAGATGAGTTGCATAAACTCTTAACATCAAGGTTCATTTATCCAATTTTTGACAGTGAGTGGGTTTCTCCACTTGTATTGGTTCCTAAGAAAAGAGGAAAATGGTGCATTTGTGTGGATTATGGAGAACTCAATAAATCTACTAGAAAATATCACTTTCCTTTACTCTTTATTGACCAAGTTTTGGATTCCTTGTCTGACAAGCAATATTTTTGTTTTATTGATGGTTTTAAAAGGTATAACCAAATTCAGATTGCACCGGAGGATCAACACAAAAAAACATTCACATGCCCTTGAGGAAATTTTCCTTATAGAGTTCTACCTTTTGGGTTATGCAATGCACCAACCACCTTTCAGAGAGTTGTTTTGAGTATTTTTTTTTATTTAATACCAATTTTTGTGGAAATTTTCATGGATGATTTCACTACTTTTGGAAATCAATTTGATGAAACCCTATCTAGATTGGAAAAAGTTCTTCAAATATGCATAGAAAATCATCTTTCATTAAGTAATGAGAAATGGTTTTTATTGATGATAGAAGGAATTGTATTAGGACATCATATTTCTACTAAAGGTATTCAAGTTGATCCTATCAAAATTGTTGTTATTAAAAATCTACCATTTCCAACAAAATAGTGTGATGTAAGAAGTTTCCTCAAACATGCTAGGTTCTATAGAATATTTATCCAAAATTTTGGTAAATTGACCTCTCCATTGTTTGTTCTACTTTCTAAGGATGCATAATGCATTTGGACAAAAGCATGTTAGCAAGCATTTGAAACTTTAAAATAGAAATTAATTATAGCTCCTATCTTGCAAGGACCCAACTGGAAATTGTCATTTCATGTTTATATTGATGCTTCTGGTAAAATTTTGGGTGTTGTGTTAGGACAGAAGGATAATTTGGCCATGCATGCAATATACTACATCAAGAAAAATCTTGCAAAAGCTTAGCGGAATTACACAGTGACTAAGAAGGAATTTTTAGCAGTAGTTTATGCAATCAACAAGCTTCACCATTATATAACTGGGTATCCCACATTTGTGCATATGAATAATTCAAAAAATAAATATATTGTTCATAAACCAGTGATAAATGGTAGAATAATTCGTTGGTTATTACTTCTTTAAGAATTTTTCATAACTATACTTGATAAGCCTGGTCAAGAAAATGTGGTTGCAGATTTTTTGTCACGGATTCCAAGCGATTGAGTGGATGAACCAATGGATGATTCATTTCCTGATGAGCATCTCTTTGTTGTGTTTGTGATCACACCATGGTTTGAAAACATTGCAAATTATTTGGTTGTAGGAAGATTACCCCAACATTTTTCTTATCGAGAATGTTGTGTTTTGGTCAGAAAAAGTGGACCTTTTACATGGATAAATGGTTACTTACTCAAGTTAAGACGAAATTGGATGCTCTGTATATGTATCAAAGAACAAGAAGTGTATGAAAAATTGAAGGCTTGTCATGATGAGCCATGTGGAGGGCATTTTGTTGCAAATAAGATTGCTAAAAAAAATCTCTCCACTGGTTATTATTGGCCAACACTTCACAAAAACGCAAAGGCATACATGATAAATTGCGATGTCTACCAATGAATGGGCCATGCTACCAAATCCAAAGAAATCTCATTACGGCCACATATTTCTCTTGAACCATTTGAGAAATGGGGTATAGATTTTGTGGGTCCCATCAATCTAACATCTAATCAATTCAAGTATATACTAGTATGTATTGATTACCTCACTAAATGGGTGGAACTTCAACCCCTTAAATAAATTCAAGAGAAAAAAGTACCAAATTTCTTTATGACAGCATATTTAACATATTTGGAGTACCCAAAGAAATTGTTTCGAATAGAGGAGCTCAATTTGTGATCCAGGTGGATCATCTCAAAATTCGACAGAGTTAAAGTATTCAAAATGAAAATTAAATCTTACAAAGTGGAATATATCGTTAGCAGCTTTCTGGTGACGTTCGTTTCAGGAAAAAGGACCTCTAGATAACAAAGATATCAACAGTTGAAGTACCTAGAGAAATTGTTTCGAATAGAGGAGCTCAATTTGTGATCCAGGTGGATCATCTCAAACTTCGATAGAGTTAAAGTATTCAAAATGCAAAGTAAAGCTTACAAAGTAGAATATCTCATTAGCAGCTTTTCGGTGACGTTCGTTTCAGGAAAAACGACCTCCAGATAACAAAGATATCAACAGTTGAAGTTTCGTCAGAGATTGGTGGAAAATGGTTAGAAATGGTGTAATTTGGGGCTATGGGAATTGAACCCAAGACATTGTGAAAAGGCCACCATAACCCCATGGTTTTGAGAAAAAAGGGGTGTTCAAGGGCCTAGCCCTTAAACTTTCCAACACCGAAGCACCCCCTTGGTATTTAAATGTTATATAAAAAAACCAACCATATGATCAAACCCAAAACACATATGTTATAACACGCCATATTATATTGTTTATACCCCATGTCAAACCCAAAATATATGAATACACCATGTATTAAAACCAAATCGTTGCCAACCATATAATATAATGTGCCATATCAAATAGCGCCATATTATATCTTTTTAAACCCAAAATATATATATCCAAAGTCCAAAAGTCCACAACCATAACGCGCCAACCATATAATGCACCCAAAAATGATCATATGTTAAAAAACAATATGTCATGCGGTGGGAGGAGAAGCCCGCGAGTTTGACCCCGGGACTTCCGCCCTCCTAACCACTATAGCTACCAATGCGCCACTGCCAGGGGACGTGGCAAGTAATGGAACGAAAACCTTAAAAGTTGTCGAGATTTGGGGGATTTCAGAGGGCGCATGGCCCCATAGCTCGCGCCTCTCCAAAAACCATTGTTTTTTTTATTATTTAAATGAGGCATGGGCACGGATCCGAAGGGGGAGAATGAGTTTTGATGCAGGCAGACACAGGCACGCAAATCGAGGTGATGTTGCACAGTGACCAAAGTGAATTTGCACGCAGACTGAGTTGGTATTTGCATGCAGTTCGAGGTGGTACAGAATTGGCACGCACCCCAAGGCCATACGGACTGTAAAATCAGGGGCAGATTTGGGAATTGTGCCAAGAAGGGCATTCGGAGTCCAGTTTCTGAAATATATCGAGTTTATACTCAAAAGTCTCGATTTTTCACAAGGATTTCAGATCCATCTTCAGTTTTTACATTTATGTATCCAGACAGAAAAGTGTTCATAGAACCTTCCAGATACACAGAAAGGTATCCATGTTTATACTTATAAGTCTCAGAATTTCATCTTGCAGTTGTTGTTGAAGTCTGTTACTGTATATGACAGACAGAAATCAGAAGTCACTTTGTAAGCATTTGAATACTTAATCTATCGGCCTTCCCATTTGGAAAGTGGCCCGGAGACGTAGCCAGGAAGTCTGGTGAACTTCGTTACCAATTCTTGTTCATAGATAGTTTGCTTACAAGTTTATGTGCTTGATGAATGTTCTTTAATTTTGCATTCATAAAGATGGTTAACAATTAAAAAAATTCACATGCAAGTAATGGTTAAAGATCAAGTTAAATTTCAGATCAAGTTGGTATTAGAGCGAGGTTAACCATTGCTTTGTGAGTTGATGTTAACAAGATTCAAGCTTCAGAGTGGTGAAGGAAAACTTGAAGAGTTCGATCCAGAGATTGGATCAAGAAGAGGAAGGATGTCTTCACCAAAATGAGAAGAAGCAGCTTCTTCTATCCCTTCTGAAGGGGAATTTCTGAAAGCTTTCATGAGAATGCAAACGATGGTAGAGGAGCTCTATCAAGATCGAAAGAAAGGTGAACAAGGTGGACCATCTCATACAGAAGGTAAAAAAGAAGGAGGTGATGAGGAACTCCCTAAAAATCCACCAACTTCTCCATCTCTTCTTGATGGTTCTATTCCTTCTCCATTTGAAAAGCAAAAAACAAAAGTTGATCTTAATATGCCTCATTTAAAGCTTGATATTAAGTTTGATTTACCTATGTATAATGGAGAACTTAATGCTGAAAAATTGGACAATTGGATCCGTCAAATTGAAGTTTATTGTAGRATTCRAAAGTTTACTGAAGATGMTGTTAAAATTCARTTGGCTTCTCTCCGACTTGGAGGGACTGCTCTCATTTGGTGGGAGAGCAGATCKCAAGAGGATCTTGCCACRAAAGGMAAAATCGTTTCCTCTTGRTATGAGTTYAYTTCARCACTTAAAAAACAATTTTATCCATTAGGGTATATGCAGCAAGCTATGATGGATTGGCAGAATTTGAGGCAAGGTAAGGGACAAAGTGTGCAAGAATACACACAAGAATTTTGTAAAAGAGCATTGGTACTTGGTATACCTCTCTACACCTAGGAAACTCTTCTCAAGTATATAGGAGGATTGCATAGTTATTTACGTCATATGATATTGATGTTTAATCCGACTAACCTTGATGAGGTGTGTGTTCAAGAAACTCACATAGAGACAAAAGGGAAGAATACCAAAGAGAACTTTTCCAAGAAATCTTTCAAACCTGATGGAAATAAGTTTAAAGGTAAATGGAAAAGTAAACACAAAGCTACTTTGAAGAAAGAAGGAGATAAGCGTACATGTACTCATTGCTAGAAGAAGGGTCATGATGCTTCCAAATGTTGGAAACTTCATCCGGAGCTCAAGCCAGAAAAGTTTTGGAAGAAAGAAGAGAAAAAGACTACTGCAGCAGTAATCCAACTTGATTTGGGATTAGACTCTGGGGATGAAACTAAGGTGATTGCTACAAGCATCCAAGGTAATATTCCTTCTTGTTATGTTTCAAGAAATGAACTTGTTATTGATGAAACAAAGAGAAGTGAGTTATTTCATATTAGAGTTATCTCGAAGCATACAAAAATTGATACTCTTTTTGATAGTGGATCACAAGCAAACCTAATTTCATAAGAAATTGTTAAAAAATTACAATTGGAAACTAAGTTACACCCTAAGCCATATCCACTTGGATGGGTATGTGATAATGCATGATTACAAGTTACAAAACAATGTAGACTTAGGTTTGCCATCACTTCTGGATTTGTGGATGAGGTAGATCTAGATGTGGTTCCATTGGATATCTTTGGTATTGTGTTGGGTAGTCCATATTTGTATGATAGGAAGGCTATCTTTTACAGGGAAGATAACAGGTATCAGCTCACTAAGGATGGTGTTGAATATATTGTTCATGCACATCACATGAAAACTAATCTTTCTTTAGTTTCTGCAAATCAAATGAAGAGGTTAATAAATGCAAGTAAGAACTTTGTGCTTATGATAGTCAAAGCAAAAGATGTTGAACAAACTGAATCCTTTAAAGGTTGTGATCCTAAACTTAAAAAGGACTTGATAAAGGTGGTATCTGATTATGATATTTTGTTTAAAGAACCTGAAGGTTTACCTCATAAAAGGGAAATTCAACATGAAATACATTTGCAGCAGGATGCACCTCTTCCTAATGTTGGTATGTACAGATCTTCTATTATTGAGAATGCAGAGATAAAGAAACAGGTTCAGGAATTAATTGAAAAAGGGGCCATTCGACCAAGTTCCTCTCCATGTGGTTCACCAATTGTTTTGGTACCAAAAAAAGATGGCATGTGGCGTATGTGTGTTGATTACAGGGCATTGAACAGAATCACAATAAATAACATGTATCCTCTTCCTCAAATTGATGATCTTTTAGATCAATTAAAGAATGCAATCTTTTTCACTAAGATAGACTTAAGAAGTGGCTATCATCAAATCTGTATTCATGACAATGATATTTGGAAAATATCTTTTAAAACCAAACAAGGATTGTATGAATGGATGGTAATGCCATTCGGGCTATGTAATGCACCCGAGACATTTATGAGGGTGATGAATGATGTGTTTAGACCCTTCATTGATGATTTTGTTATAGTCTACTTAGATGATATTTTGATTTTCAGTCGAACTTGGGAAGAGCATGTCAAATATGTTAAACAGGTATTGGATATACTTGTAAGGGAAAAATTGTATTTAAAGATGTCTAAATGTGAATTTGGAAAGACATATTTAGTGTATTTAGGTTACATTGTAGGAGGAGGTGAATTGAAGATTGATCCCTCTAAAGTTGAGGTCATTGTAAATTGGCCTAAGCCAAATAATGTAATAGATGTAAGAAGCTTTTTGGGAGCAGCCCAATATTGGAGGAAGTTCATTGCGAACTTCTTCATAGCTTCTCCCTTACATGCTTTGATAGGTTTGAACAAGGTCTTTCAGTGGGAAGGTAAGGCACAAAAATCCTTTGACACACTAAAAGAAAAGATCAACACAGCTCCAGTACTTGCACTACCAGATCTACAACAACCATTTGAAATAGAAACAAATGCTAGTGGTTATGCAATGGGGGCAGTGTTAATGCAACATAAAAAACCAATATGCTATCAGTCTGAAACTTTCTCTAAAACAATAATCAACTATCCAACCTATGACAAAGAGTTGTATGCATTAGTACAAAGTGTTAAAAAGTGGAAACATTACCTAATGGGTAAAGAAACAATCATACATATTGATCATCAACCACTACAATATTTACAATCACAAACTAAGCTACAACAATCAAGGCATTTCAGATAGATGGGGTTTTTACAACAATTTCATTTGGTTATTAAGTATAAGAAAGGAATTCAGAACAAAGTTGCAGATATGTTATCTAGACCTCCAACAAATGCTTCTATTGTTATTCAACAAAGTCCTTTAGTTCATGCAAGCTATGTTGAACAATATACTAAGGATGAAGATTTCAAAGAAGTTTATGAATCACTAAGGCATGGTTATCAGAATGAAGAATTGAATTATCATATCGATGACAAGTTGTTGCATCATCTTGGTAAAATCTGTATTCCACAAAGTGAAAGAGTGCATGTGATAAGAGAAGCTCACACTTCTCTCATTTCAGGGCATTTCGGAGTAGGTAAAACCATAGCACAATTACAAAAATTTTGTTATTGGCCTCGAATGAATGAAACAATGTCCAAATATGTAAAAGGTTGTGTCATGTGTGCAACAAGAAAACCAAGTAGCATAAAGTAAGGCTTGTACACTCCACTTCTAGTTCCTTCTCGTCCATGGGAAAGTGTTTCAATGGATTTCGTAGGAGGTTTACCAATGTCTAGAAAATGATATGACTATCTGTATGTTGTTGTGGATCGATTCAGTAAAATGTGTATACTCATGCCTTATAAAAAGCAGATCACAGCTGAGATGACTGCTCATTTGTTCTTCCAAAATGTATGGGTCCATTTTGGACTTCCTACTTCTATTATTTCTAATCGAGATTCCCGATTTCTTGGGAAATTTTGGTCATCCTTATGGGAACTTATGGACACAAAGTTGAAGAAAAGCACAGCATTTCATCCACAAACCGACGGTCAAACTAAAGTGGTCAACAGGACTGTGGTACATCTTCTTCGAGGGTATTGTGCTAAGCATCCCAAACTTTGGGATGAACAATTGCATTATGTACAACATGCCTACAATAGAGCTATACACTCTTCTACTCAAAAATCTCCTTTCGAGACATGTTTTGGGTACTTGCCAAAGTCTCCTTTAGACTTCATTTTTGGAAAAGATATAGTGGAATGTGAATAGGTTGATGCAGATAAAGCTCGAAGGTTTATTCAGCAGATTCAGGTAATTCACCAAGCAGTACAAGAACAGTTGGAATCAAGTCAGGCCAAATACAAAAAAAGGCATGACAAGCATCGCATAGATCATCATTTTCAAATTGGTGATCAAGTATGGCTTCATATCAACAAAGATCGACTTCAAGGTGAAGGTAGAAAGTTGAAACCTATCAGGTATGGACCCTTTACAATTTTGGACAAAGTCGGTAATAATGCTTTCTGGTTAGAATTGCCTCCTTATATGCAAATGTATTTAGTTGTTAATGTGGAAAACTTGAAATTGTATGAGCCGCCTATGATTATAGACCAAGATGTACAGGTTCAAGTACCTTCTGTGGACGAGTTTTCTCCTAAGTATCTTAATGAACTTCAGGAAGATGTAATACTGGACAAGAAGGTCAGATCGTCATGAAGAGGAAACACAAAGTTTCTTCGTGTGGGGTTAAAAGGAATGCATCCAAGCAAAGCAAGGTGGATAGAGATCGGAAGAGTGAGGGAATTATACCCTCACTTATTTTCTGAATGATTTCATACTTTTTGTGGCCAAAAAGCTTTCCACTGGGAAGGTTTGATCCAGGTGGATCATCTCAAAATTCGATAGAGTTAAAGTATTCAAAATTCAAAGTAAAGCTTACAAAGTGGAAGAACTCGTCAGCATCTTTCCGGTGACGTTTGTTTCAGGAAAAACGGCCTCTGAATGACAAAGATATCAACAGTTGAAGTTTCGTCGGAGATTGGTGGAAAATGGTTAGGAATGGTGTAATTTGGGGCTATGGGAATTGAACCCAAGACCTTGTGAAAAGGCCACCATGACCCCATGGTTTTGAAAAAAAATGGGTGGTCAAAGGCCTAGCCCTTGACCTTGCCAACACCGAGGCACCCCCTTGGTATTTAAATGTTATATCAAAAAAACCAACCATATGATAAAACCCAAAACACATATGTTAAAACATAACATATGTTATAACACGCCATATTATATTGTTTATACCCCATGTCAAACCCAAAATATATGAATACACCATGTATTAAAACCAAATCGCTGCCAACCATATAATATAATGCGCCATATCAAATCGCGCCATATTATATTGTTTTAAGCCCAAAATATATATATCCAAAGTCCAAAAGTCCACAACCATAACGCGCCCAAAAATGATCATATGTTAAAAAACAATATTCCATGCGGTGGGAGGAGAAGCCCACGGGTTTGACCCCGGGACTTATGCCCTCCTAACCACTATAGCTACCAATGTGCCACCACCATGGGACGTGGCAAGTAATGGCACGAAAACCTTAAAAGCTCTCGAGATTTGGGGGATTTCGGAGGGTGCGTGGCCCATAGCTCGCGCCTCCCCAAAAACCATTGGTTTTTTTATTATTTAAATGAGGCATGGGCACAGATCCCGAGGAGGAGAAGGAGTTTTGATGCAGGCAGAGATAGGCACGTAGATCGAGGTGATGTTGCATAATGACTGAAGTGAATTTGCACATAGACCGAGGTGGTATTTGCACGTAGTTCAAGGTGGTACAGAATTGGCATGCATCTCGAGGTCGTACGGACTATACAATCAGGGGCAAATTTGGGAATTGTGACAAGAAGGGCATTCGGAGTCCAGTTTCTAAAATATATCGAGTTTATACTCAAAAGTCTCGATTTTTCGCAAGGATTCCAGATCCAGCTTTAGTTTTTGCATTTAGGCATCCAGACATAAAAGTGATCACAGAACCTTCCAGACACATAGAAAGGTATCCATATTTATACTTAAAAGTCTCAGAATTTCATCTTGCAGTTGTTGTTGAAGTCTGTTACTGTATATAACAAACATAAATCAGAAGTCACTTTGTAAGCATTTGAATACTTAATCTATCGGCCTTCCCATTTGGAAAGTGGCCTAGAGACGTAACCAGGAAGTCTGGTGAACTCTGTTACCAATTCTTGTTCATAGATAGTTTGCTTACAAGTTTATGTGCTTGATGAATGTTCTTTAATTTTGCATTCATAAAGGTGGTTAACAATTAAAAAAATCACATGCAAGTAATGGTTAAAGATCAAGTTAAATTTCAGATCAATTTGCTTCCAAGTTGATAGCAGATCTCATGGACTTATACAAAATTAAACATAGAAAAACAACAACTTATCATCCACAAGGCAATGGGCAATTGGAAGTTGTTGAGATTTGGGTACCTTGGAAAGTGGTCCCCTTGTGTTTGTGAGCTTATAAACACATGTGGGAAGTACTTTGTACCATGTACTTTATGTCTAATTTCACTTTGACTTAGGAGATTTAAGTCAAAAATGAAATTTGGTCATTTTATCCTAAAATGACCATTAATTCACTTTGTGGGTGAATTAAGGGACATAAAGTGAAACTATTGACACTTAAGTAAAGTGGGTTTTGAGTTGAGATTTATTTGAGATGATCTCAACCATTGACTTAGGATGAGATGAGATGATCTCATCCACTCATTTTTTAGGTTTCCTTATGTATCCTTAAGGAGGGTGCAAGGGCAAAGGAGAGCTCATTTCCATTCAGTTGTTTGTTCACTTGAGAAGATTTAGGAGGAGCATGAGCTTGAGAATGGAGGCATTGGAAGAGGGCAGCTTGGGCGCTTCCTTACATAGAGGAGCTTTGGGAGCTTGGGTCCCTATTATTTGATGGTGATCATACTTGCTTAGAGGAGGGCGCACCATAACAGGAGGGTGCATCACTAGCAGGGAGCATCTACAGTTGGAGGAAGTCAGATATGAGTGTCTCAGTGGAGAGGTAGAATACCAGAGCACATTGTGGCACAAGGGTTTCTTCTTCAGAGCATCTAGGGTCAAGGGCGCTTCACTTCAGTGGATTTGGCAACAAAAGGAGAGGGTGCATATCTCCTTGGATCCTTTGGCATAGCTCGAGAGGAGCTTTCTTTGTATACAGGTTCCATCATATTATATTTGTTGGTCTATTTCATGCTTTAGACACCACTTATATATACTTCCATTCCAAACTGGTTTTCCCCAGGGGGGGTTTATCCAGAGTCATGTTGACCAAAAATACCTATGTTCATTTTCATGTCTTCTAGAATTTAGAACAACATTATTTCAGCTCTAAAAGATCTCTAGGTGTGTTATATAGCTTATGGTATGCATGTGCTAACATCTTGTGACAAAACTACATGCTAGAGCACCTTAATGGCCTATGTAACAGTAACGGAACAACAAAGAAGTTATTGAACAGTTTGTTGTTATAAAACAACAAAAAACCCGTGTTTGACAGTTGAAACTTAGATCTAACTTAAGTTCAAAGACAGACCTAATTGGCAGCTTGTTAGGACCTGGAAAATATTGATGGTATCATAGCTTGGTGGCTGATTTTTGTTGAGTTTTGGACAGCATATTGTGGGACTGTTTTAGACATCTTTTGGGCAGATTTTTGTGGACAGCCATTGACAGAGTTTAGTGGCAGCTTGTTGGCATAATTTCTGTGGAGATTTGTAGAGAAGTTGGTGTACATTTTCTTCAGTCTCTTTTCACACCTATGTGGTAGGAGTGAGGTTGATTTTCCGCGACCTCTTTTCACACCTATATTGCTAGGAGTGAGGTCGGTGCTCATTTGCCTCTTTTCACACATGTGTTGACAGGAGTGAGACAACATTCCTTTGCAGTTGCAGCATCAATTTGAGTGCAGTCGGTGGTGATGTCAGCATCTCAGATGCGTGTGGAGGATAGGCTAGCTGGAGCTAGCAACTGGTCGCCTTGGAAGGCCACGATTGTCTTTGTCTTGGAGGACCTTGAACTATGGGATATAGTTCAGACAGTTTTTCTTATTCCCCATGCTACTGCTCTTGTCTTGTTAGCAAAATTCAGGACGAGGAACAACAAGGCAAAGAGGACAATATGTGATGCAATGCGAGATCACATCATTCCCCACTTGACTGGGAAAGCTTGGGCATTTTAGATGTGGGCATCTCTATGCAAGTTTTATGAGATCTCTAACCAGAACTGGAAGATGGTTCTGTATGATCGACTCAGGGGCATTTGTATGCTCCAGGATGAGTTGGTGACTTCTTTCCTTGGTTGATACACCCAAATCAGAGACGAGATTGGAGTCGTTGGAGAGGTGGTGGACCCAGATTCTATGGTGAGGACGGCCTTAAACAGTTTCACCAAACCATGGGGTTCATTCTTTCATGGCATTGTTGCCAAGGAGATCATGCCCACTTGGGAGATATTGTGGGATGATTTTGTTCAGGAGGAGACTAGACTTATATCAGAGGCTTCTGGACAGCAGCAGATAGTGTAGGGTGATGAGGATCTTTCTCTTTGGACAAAGGGCAAGAAGAAGACCGGTCGGAAAGGTCCCAATTTTGGGGGCCCACCAGAGGGAGGAGAGAGTAGTAGTGGGAAAAAGAGAGATATGAGCACAGTGATATGATTTGCTTGTAGGGAGATGGGTCACTATGCAGGACAATGTCCCAATAAGAAGAAGAAGCAGTAGGATGTTTCAGCAGCGACAACAAAGGAGCTTGAGTTCGATGAAAAGTTTGCGAGAGAGTGTGCATTCGCGACTACTTTGTATGTTGTTACACCATCCAGCATCAGGTGGGGAAACAGAGTTGAGGAGGACCTATTGACTCATAGTAGTGATTCAGAGGGAGCTCAGACTCAGTTTTCATGGACACCATCATCAGGGGTGACTGGTCCACCCGGGACAGCTTCAGTTTCATAGTTGTCGAGACAGAGGGTTGGTGCAGGGGCTTCATAGCATCATAGAATGATGAGGAGGAGCGGAAGGGCACCACGGAGGCTTGAGCATCACTTGGCTATGGAGACAGGCAAATCAGGTTTTGGTTCCACTTCAGGTGGAAGCTACTTGGCGAGAGGCCAAGTTGAGGATCTTGGTGAGATGTCAAGATCCAGGTACTCTTGGTGAGATACCAAGAGGGGGAAAATATTGGTGATATGTTAAGAGAGTGACTCTTGGTGAGATGCCAAAAGTAGTGACCGTTGGCGAGATGCCGGGAGGTAGAAATCCTTGGTGGGAGACCAAGGTGGAGATATTTGGTTTGATACCAAGATCTTGGTGATATTGGATAGGTGGAGAGACACTTCCATCTATGGATCACACAGATTGAGAAGATCTGTGTCAGAATACTTTCATTGATCAGGGTACATCCATACTCTCCGAGTGTTTTCCAATAGGCAACCATGTCCACTGCAGGGATGAGATTGGGGGTGAAAGGCACTTTCCTCGGTAAGAGCGAGTGTTGAGATTTGGGTACCTTGGAAAGTGGTCCCCTTGTGTTTGTGAGCTTCTAAACACATGTGGGAAGTACTTTGTACCATGTACCATGTACTTTATGTCTAATTTCACTTTGGCTTAGGATATTTAAATCAAAAGTGAAATTTGGTCATTTTAGCCTAAAATGACAATTAATTCACTTTGTGGGTGAATTAAGGGACATAAAGTGAAACTATGGAAACTTAAGTCAAGTGGGTTTTGAGTTGAGATTCATTTGAGATGATCTCAACCATTGACTTAGGATGAGATGAGATGATCTCATCCACTCACTTTTTAGGTTTCCTTATGCATCCTTAAGGAGGGCGCAAGGGCAAAGGAGAGCTCATTTCCATTCACTTGTTTGTTCACTTGAGAAGATTTAGGAGGAGCACGAGCTTGAGAATGGAGGCATTGGGAGAGGGCATCTTGGGCGCTTCCTTGCATGGAGGAGCTTTGAGAGCTTGGGTCCCTATTATTTGATGGTGATCATACTTGCTTAGAGGAGGGCACACCATAGGAGGAGGGTGCATCACTAGCAGGGAGCATCTACAGTTGGAGGAAGTCATATATGAGTGTCTCACTGGAGAGGTAGCATACCATAACACATTGTGGTGCAATGGTTTCTTCTTCAAAGCATCTAGGGTCAAGGGCGCTTCACTTCAGTGGATTTGGAAACAAAAGGAGAGGGCGCACTAAGCTTGGGCACATATCTCCTTGGATCCTTTGGCACAGCTCGAGAGGAGCTTGCTTTGTATACAGGTTCCATCATATTGTATTTGTTGTTGTATCTCATTCTTTAGACACCACTTATATATACTTCCATTCCAAACTGGTTTTCCCCGTGGGGGTTTTATCCAAGGTCATGTTGACCAAAAATACCTGTGTTCATTTTCATGTATGCTAGAGTTTAGAACAACATTATTTCAGCTCTAAAAGATCTCTAGGTGTGTTATATAGCTTATAGTATGCATGTGCTAACATCTTGCGACAAAACTACATGCTAGAGCACCTTAATGTCCTATGTAGTTGTAACGGAACAACAAAGAAGTTACTGAATAATTTGTTGTTATAAAATAGCAGCAAACCCTTGTTTGACAGTTGAAACTTAGAGCCAACTTGAGGTCAAAGACGGACCTAGTTGGCAGCTTGTTAGGACCTGGAAAATCTTTAGAAGTGACAAATAGAGAACTTGAGAATATATTAACAAATACAATTCAATTCCACCACAAAGATTGGGCAAATAAACTCTTTGAAGTTGTTTGGGATTATCACACAACTTGAAAAACATCAACAAGATTCACTCCATATGATTTAGTCTATGGAAAAACAACACTTTTACCAATAGAATTTGAGATAAAACCTCTTTGTACAACAGTTGAACTATGCATTGATATATCTATTGCACAGAAAGAATGAACCACCCAACTCAACATGCTAGACAAGTTTCGCCAATAAGCTTTGTTGCATACGAAAACTCTGCAACAACAGAGTACACGTTAGCATGATAGTTTTATCAAGGATAAGCATTTTCAACTAGGTGGTTAGGCATTATTGTTTGATTCCAGATTTTAAAATTTTAAAGAAAAAAAACTTAGAACCATGGATGATGAAAAAAAACTTTCATTGTTGATTAATGGTCATCGTTTGAAGTTATATAAGAATCCTAAGTCAAAAGAGGAGGAGTTCACTTACACCCTTCAACAACAACATTCTTTGAATGTAGTCAAGGACCTCCAAACCCTTGATTCCACTTAATTACGTTACTGCAGAATGTAAAAAAAAAATGTAATGAAAACCAGAAATAGCGTTGTAGGCCATGAGAAACCTTGAAAACCAAGAATGGCGAGATTTTTCATGGAAATAAATAAAATAAAATAACACTTGTGATGAAAACCAGAAATGGCATCACATGACACCGGGAAACTTCATAATCATCGATGGTGAATTCCTTTATGGAAATATATAAATAAAAACAAAACAACTTTCTCTACAGCTCGAAATATACTTTCCAACTTACAATATGCTACAACATTTCTCTGTAGCCATTGATGTGCATGTCGTGACTTTCCAATCCACAACAGCTACATTCTTTCTCCGCAGCCACACTCACGAAGGGGAAACTTTCCACACATCACCAGCGTCCATGTGGCGGCTTCCACCACACAATCAAGTATTGTCGCCTCTACTTATAAATTTCCTTATATTTAATTGTAAATTCCCCTTGTAATTCGATCTCTCCTATTTTTTCTGGTTTCATGGATGGCCACCCTTCCATTGGGGGGGGTGAAATTTGGCTCGAAAAACAAAATTTGGTCTGAAAAAATATCAATTTAATGAGACATGCCAATCATTTGTATCCTCATACATTCCATTTTTTTGCCAATGCCGCAAACACACATGTTAACTCCGCAACAGACATTATGGAGCCAATTTTATTTTGAAAAACTAAAACAACAAGAATTGTTGCATGTTGCATTCCCTCTCCGTGAAGTGCATTTTTCTGCGGAAAACTTTCACTGCAGCACATTGTTCCTGCAATTGGAATTACGTGTTTATTCACCAGCATATTGTAAGTGTTCTTTGCAATATGGGTGGCAACTTGTTTAGACAGGAGCCCATTACAATGGAAGTCATTCTCTGCAATCCACAAGTGGTTGATATTTTCCGACGGGGGAGATGGTTGCAACTTTTCGAACGAATACAGAATAGCAGCAAGACATTGGCAGAGAATTTTGCTCAGAATTTCAGGGATGGGGTGGCAAGAGTAAATCATTTGGAATTCTCGGTCATGGAAGAGGTAAAGTATCAAGTCATAGACTTGGAAACAGAGGGAAGGCGGTGGTATAAGGAGCGGGTGGAATCATCTAGGGTCGGAGGTGTTTTCGTAGAGTATGATGAAGTTGTATAATACATCGAGTAACCAATGAAGTGTTTGTCTCTATGATATGAAAATGAAAAGGCTTATATCTTTGTAATATTTGCAAGTTTTTAATTATGTGTGCTTGGGCAAAAGGATCAGTTCGCAAAACACATAAACTAGAGAGTTTTCACATTCAAGATGCACATAATAACCAACAATTAAGAGCTAACATTAACACATAACACAGCGAATGATAAAGAAGTTCACCCCTCTCTACATTTCGTGGTCCAGCCTCCAATGGATCTTTTATATTATTTGCTTAAAGTGATAAAAAAAAAAAAAAAAACAATGCTTTACAGTGCTCAAAATGCCAAATAGATGGTTCCAATGGCTCCAGAACATCCAAAAACCCCTAGTTGGGCTCTTTTTGCACCTGGTTTGGTCAAAAAACGAAGAAGATAGACTTCCTAAAAGTTTTTTCATTCAAGCTTGTTGTCTCTGGTTCGCCAATTCGCACCTCTATGTGAGTAACCTAGCTTATGGGCGTTTCCCGTGCCTAAACCCAACACGCACGCCCGTTTCCACAAAACGTACGAATTTGTCGCATAGTTAGGGGACTCAGCACCCAAACCGACAAAGGTGTTGGACGCGTGGACCATATGACCACGTCCCAGCACATTGTTTGGAACCCGTTACAAACTGTCGTGGTTGTGACAAGTGTCAAGCACATGGGGGAGAAACGTTTGAAAACCCCACGCAAATACTCTGTGAGGTAGGGTCACATGGGAGGCGCATACAACCGGGGGTTGGCGCTAAGCCCCAGCCCGGACCCCGCCAAAACTATACCATAAAACAATTTCAAATATATTTAAATACATTATATGGTATGAACAAATGTGTGGGCGGGCTGGTAGCCCAGCCCTTGCCAAGTCACTTGCCACCTATGCGGAGGTCCTGAGTTCGACCCCCGCGGACTCCAACATAAAATTTTACACCATAAGAGGGTGCCACGTGGCAGCCCACACCTGGGCCACGTGGCACCATACAACTTTCTAGAAAGATGCCACGTGTCAGCAAATTATTCTCCCACGTATCCACCACTAGACTGCCAACTCAGTACTTCCATGTGTGGGTTTGTACCCTGCCACGTCAGCACTGTACGAACTGTACAGTCAGCAAAAATTTTGCATGTTTGCCAAAATGAACAAAACGTGATATCTCACTCAGACAATGTATGTTTGAACCCGTTCAAGTTGCGTTGGGTTCGTGAGGACGAGGCCTACCCACATGTCCATTTTGAATCGATTCCGAACACTTTATTTTTAAGCAAAATTTGATCCCCTGGATCACTCCTCTCCATTGGGAAGCTTTTTGACGTCCAAAACACTACTTTTAGTCTATCTGAAGATAAGGGTACAATTCCCTCACCTTTCCAACCTCAATCCACTTGGCCTTGTTTGGATTTGTGTCTTTAAGAGCAACTCGAAGGTATTCCACATTCCCTCATTTTGAAGTTCTCATCCTCCTGTCAAGGATTGTGTCTTCATGTAGTTATGTAAGATATTCTGGCGAGAAATCATCTATAGAAGGAATCTAAACATGCTCTCCTTGATCATCAATCAAAGGAGGCTCATACAATTTCAAATTCTCAACGTTGACAACTGCATATATTTGCATATAAGGAGGCAAATCCAAACGAAAGGCATTGTTATTAATCTTTTCAAGAACCTTGAAAGGTCCATATCTAATTGGTTTCAGTTTTTTACCTTCTCCTTTAAGCCTCTCTTTTCTAATGTAAATCCAAACTTCATCTCCAACTTGGAAATTGTGATCAACACGATGTTTTTCATGTATTGGCTTGTACTTGGCTTGGCTCTTTTCCAATTGTTCGTGTACCATTTGATGCACCAACTGGATTTGTTCAATGACTTTTTTTCCCTATC
This sequence comes from Picea engelmannii, assembly GCA_009831015.1. NCBI lineage: Eukaryota > Viridiplantae > Streptophyta > Pinopsida > Pinales > Pinaceae > Picea > Picea engelmannii. Next base: position 94,522 of record ML791099.1, on the reverse strand, counting down.
AATGTCATATTGACCATCAATAGCAATGTCTTTCCCAAAGATAAAATCTAAAGGAGATTTGGGCAAATAACCAAAACATGTTTCAAATGGATATGTTTGAGTTGAAGAGTGCTTAGCCTGGTTGTAAGCATGTTGAATGTAGTGTAAGTGTTCATCCCAAAGCTTAGGATGCTTGTTGCAATAACCACGAAGAAGATGCACTACAGTTCTATTAACCACTTTTGTTTGACCATCGGTTTGTGAATGAAAAGTTGTGCTCTTTTTCAGTTTGGTGTCCATGAGTGCCCATAGACTTGACCAAAAGTTCCCAATAAATCGAGAATCTCGATAAAAAATAATGGATTTAGGCAACCCAAAATGTACCCAAACATGTTGAAAGAACATTTGTGTCGTTTGCTCAGTTGTAACCTACTTCTTACAAGGCATCAAAATACACATTTTTCTGAAACGATCAACCACAACATAAAGATAATCATGATTCTTTTTAGACATAGGTAGACCTCCTACAAAGTCCATGGAAATTATTTTCCAAGGACGAGAAGGAACCGGAAGTGGAGTATACAAACTCAACTTTATATTGCTAGGCTTGCTTGTAGCACATAACGAACATCCTCTTACATATCTTGAAACACTTTCATTCATTTTTGGCCAATAGAAATACCTTTGCAAATTAGTCACCGTCTTGCCTACACCAAAGTGACCAGCAATAAGAGAAGAATGAGCTTCCCTTATAATGTTGATTCTTTCACCCTGTGGAATACATAGCTTGCCAAGATGATATAAAATCTTATCGTGCACATGGTAATCCAATTCCTCAACTTAGTTAGAATGACACAAAGTTGCATAAACCTCTTTAAAATCAGCGTCTAAAGCATATTGTTCAACATAGCTCTCGTGCATGATAGAATTATGCTTAAGAACAGTTGAAGCACTAATAATAGGCCTAGAAAGCATATCAACAACTTTGTTATAAATGTCTTTTTTATACCTTATAACCAAGTGGAATTGTTGTAAGAAACCCATCCATCTAAAGTGTCTTTCTTGTTGTAGTTTTGTTTGTGATTGTAAGTATTGCAATGGTTGATGATCTGTGTGAATGATAGTTTCTTTTCCCAACAAATATTGTTTCAATTTTTCACACTTTGCACCAATGCATACAACTCCTTATCATAAGTAGGATAGTTAATCACAGCACCATTAAAAGTTTCATAATGAAAACAAATGGGCTTACCATATTGTAACAAGACTGCTCCCATTGCATAATTGATTGCATCAGTTTGGATTTCAAATGGTTGTCTCAAATTTGGAAGGGCAAGAACTGAGGATGAACTGATTTTCTCCTCAAAGTATCAAAAGTCTTTTGTTGCTTGCCTCCCCATTGGAAAACTTACTTGATGCTTGTCACTGCATGTAATGGAGATGCAATTGAAGAGAAGTTAGCAATAAAATTTCTCCAATATTGGATTGCTCCCAAAAAGCTTCTTACCTCTGTCACATTGTTGGGCATGGGCCAAACCAAAATGACTTTGACCTTGGATGGATCAATTTTCAGTTCTCCTCCTCCAACAATATGCCCCAAGTAAACAAGTGAGGTCTTTCCAAACTCACATTTAGACATCTTCAAAAACAACTTTTCTTTCCTCAAGAGATCTAAAACTTGTTTTACATGCATAACATGCTCTTCACAAGATTTGATAAATATTAAAATGTCATCCAAGTAGACAATAACACAATCATCAAGAAAAGACCTTAAAACATCATTCATGACTCTCATGAAAGTAGCAGGAGCATTGCAAAGTCCAAATAGCATTACCATCCACTCAAACAAACATTGCTTTGTTTTAAAAGTTGTCTTTCATTTGTCTCCTTCGGAAATCCTAATCTGATGATATCCACTTCTCAAATCCAACTTAGTAAAATACTTAGTATCTTTCAATTGATCAAGCAAATCATCAATTCTAGAAAAATGATAACGATTATTTACCATAATCTTGTTCAAGGCTCTGAAATCTACACACATGCGTCATGTACCATATTTCTTTTGCACTAAAACAATTGGTGATCCACATGGCGATGTGCTTAGCATGATGACCCCTTCGTCAAGAAACTCTTGGATTTGTTTTTTAATTTCAGCATTCTCCATGACTGACATCATGTACATACCAATGTTTGGAAGAGGGCAATTTTGCTGCAATTGTATCTCATGTTGGATACCCCTTCTTAAAGGCAATCCCTTTGGTTCATAAAACATCTCATCATATTGGTTAACAACCTCATATAAATCAGATTTCAACTTTGCATCACAACCTTGGAAAACTTATTTTTCAACATTGTTTTTGGGTTTGATCATCAAGAGGACAAAATTCTTACTAGCATTGACTAATCTCTTCATTTGTCCTGCATTTATAAGTGACAAATTCAACTTTTTTGTATGTTCTCTAACTATGTACTCAACTCCATTTTTAAACAAATGATACTTGTTCTCATGATGATGAAAGATGGCTCTCCTGTCATATAAGTATGGGATTCCCAACACAATACCATAGATATCCAAAGGAATAACATCAAGATCTACCTCATCTATAAAATTTGCAATGATGGAAAATCTAAGTTTACACCTTCTTGTCACGTGCAATTTGGAATTGTCACGTATCCATCCTAGAGGGTATGGTTAAGGATGTGGAGAAGTTTCCAATTTTAATTTCTTGACAGTGTCTTCAGATATGAGGTTTGCATGAGATCCAGTATCAAAAAGAGTATCTATCTTGGTATGCTTTGAAATAACCCTTATGTGGAAAAGCTCCATTCTTTCTTTTTCATGTTGAGTTTCATTGAGGCTACTACTACTTGAAGAACTAGTACTTGCAATAGAATCCTTACCTTGAAAACCCATGGCTGTAATTTTTGTTTCATCACCCGAATCAGAACCTAAATCATGTTGTGTAATTGCAACAATCTTTGGTTTCTCTTTGTTGTTGAACTTTTTGAGTCTCTTTTCAGGATGAAGTTTCCAACAATGGTCTTCATCATGGCCATTCTTTGAACAGTGTTTACATGTAAGTTTTTCTCCCTCTTTCTTAACCGAAGCATTATTTTTCCCATTTCCCTTGAACTTCCTCTTTCCCTTGTCTCCATGACTAAATGGATTTTTGCTGCCCTCTTGAGGTTCGTTCCTCCATCTTGCTTCCAAATGAGTTGCCTGTACACAAACTTCATCTAGATTTGAAGGGTTAAACATAAGTATTGTATGCCTCAAGTGGCTATGTAAAGCTCCAATGTATTTGAGCAAAGTTTCTTGAGAAGACAAATATATACCCAAAACCAAAGCTCTTCTTCTAAATTCTTGTGTAAATCTTTGCACACTTTTCCCTTTAGCATGTCTAAAGTTTTGTCAATCCATAATAGCTTTCTGCATGTATGCTAATGGATAAAATTGTCTTTTAATTGCTACAATAAAAACATTCCAAGAGGATAAAACTTTACCATGTTTCTTCATGTCCTCTTGAGTTTTGGCTTCCCACCAAATGAGTGTTCCATTGTCCAATCTTAAAGAAGCAAGTTGCATCTTAGTTTCATCATATTGAATCCTTTGTATCCTACAATAAACTTCAATCTAACGAATCCAGTTATCTAATTTCGCAGCATTTACCTCTCCATTGTACCTTGGAAATTCAAACTTAATATCAAGCTTTAACAAAGGAGTTTGTGGAGGAATTTTACAATGTCCTTTTGGAGAATTTGGAGGTGGTTGTGAAATGGTAGAAGAAGTGGAAGATGGAGGTGAGGGAGGTGGAGAATCACCATTCCCTCCATTTTCTTTTAGATTTTTATCACCACTGTCTTCATTGCCCTTTGGAGGGTTGGAGCTTTCACCTTGTAATCTTGCATTTCTTTCTTCAAACAAAAATTTCACCATTTATGTCATATCATAGAAACCCTTTTTGAAAGTTTCCTCCTCTGAAGGAAGAGTTTCATGACTCTCCTCATGAGCCATACTTGGTGAATATATCCTTGAAACTTGAGGTGATTGTGTAGTTCTTCTTCTTGAAATTTGAGAACTTGGTTCTACAAGTTGACCTTCTCCTCTTGTGAGATTCAACCTTGTAAGCATCAGAAAACAAACACTTGAAAACAATCAAACCTTCAAAAACCTATGCTCTGATACCAACTTGATATGAAAATGAAAAGGCTTGTATCTTTGTAATATTTGCAAGTTTTTAATTATGTGTGCTTGGGCAAAAGGATCAGTTTGCAAAACACATAAACTAGAGATTTTTCACATTCAATATGCACATAATAACCAGCAATTAACAGCTAACATTAACACAAAACACAACAAATGATAAAGGAGTTCACCCCTCTCTTGGGCTACATCTCCCGGTCCAGCTTCCAATGAATCTTTTATATTATTTTATCAAAGTGATAAAAACAAGTGTTTTACAGTGCTCAAAATGCCAAATAGATGGCTCCAATGGCTCCAGAACATCCAAAAACCCCTAATTGAGATCTTTATGCACCTGGTTTGGCCAAAAAACGAAGAAGATCAACCTCATGAAAGTTTTCTCCTTCAAGCTTGTTGTCCCTGGTTCGCCAATTCGCACCTTTGTGTGAGTAACCTAAATTTTGGGTGTTTCCCATGCCTAAACCCAGAGCGCACACCCGTTTCCACAAATCGCATGAAATTTTCGCACAGTTAGGGGACTTAGCACCCAAATCGACGGAGGTGTTGGGCGCGTGGGCCATATGACCACGTCCTAGCGCATTGTTTGGAACCCGTTGCAAACTGTCGTGGTTGTGAAAAGTGTCAAACGCATGGGGGAGAACCGTTTGAAAAGACCGCGCAAATACTATGTGAGGTAGGGTCACATAGGAGGCGCATACAACCAGGGGTTGCGGCTAAGCCCCAGCCCGGACCCTGCCAAAACTATACCATAAAACAATTTCAAATATATTTAAATACATTACATGGTATGAACAAATTGTGTGCGGGCTGGTAGCCCAGCCCTTGCCAAGTCACTTGCCACCTATGTGGAGGTCCCGGGTTCGACCCCCGTAGACTCCAACATAAAATTTTACACCATAACAGGGTGCCACATGGCAACCCACGCCTGGGCCACACTGCACCATATAGCTTGCCAGAAAGATGCCACGTGTCAGCAAATTATTCACCCACGTATTCACCACTAGACTGCCAACTCAACATTGCCACGTGTGGGTCTATACTCTGCGACGTCAGCACTGTACGGACTGTATAGTCAACAAAAATTTTGCATGTTTGGAAAAATGAACAGAACGTGATATCTCACTCATACGATGTTCGTTTGAACCCATTAGAGTTGTGTTGGGTTCGTGAGGACGAGGCCTATGCACATGTCCGTTTTGAAGTGATTCTAAGCACTTTGATTTTTGAGCAAAATTTGATCCCCTAGATCACTCTACCAAAGTCGTGGGGTGAGGTCCTTTACCATATTATCAAATACCTCACCTATGAATGACATTCTTCATTGTTCATGGCTTATCATTTTTTATTTTTAGCTCACTTGATAAAGAATAGGAAAATTAATTCACCATATTTTCTGTTAAATTCCTTGGAAGTCATGGCTGAATAGTTTCAGAGGGGAAAAAGGGACCAGCTGACACATCACGGTCTCATTTACTTAATTACCAAGAATTCCTTTCTTCAAAAATATCCTAGGAAAGACTGGGGAAGATTTATCAAACATCTTGTCAGTCCTTCTAAGGGAGATATTGAAATGCAATAGGAATAGTAAACTCAACAGCAACAAGAGCGGTGAAGGCAGAGGCTAAAACGAAGGTGGGTGGTTGCAGAGTTTGCAAGCAGCTCACAACGCATTGAATGACCTTTGTCATCCATGCAAGTTGATAAGGAATTGACAGAGGCTGCAAACTTTGCAAGCAGCTCACAACACATTGAAGGACCTTCGTCATCCATGCAAGTTGACGAGGAATTGACAGAGGCTGCAAAGACACTATTTATAATTGATAAGGAAGACGCGGCCTGCAACGTAACACTTGAGTCCATTGTTGTTTCGCCAAATATATTGTTAGAAATTGAACAATTAAGAGAACAACTTAAAGGGTTCGCAGTAGAAAAGGAAAAAATTGAACAATTAATGGAACAAGTCAAAAGGTTAACCATACAAAAGGATGCCTGGAAACATTTGGTTTACTCCCATAAAGAAGAATATATTCCCTTGGAAAAACACCAACAAGAATTAAAAACAATATAAAAGAATTATAATCATTGAAGGAGGAATTAGCAGAAAAGAAAGGAATTATTGATGAAAAAGATGAAGAAATTAAGGATCTCAAGTAGAAGATAGTAAAAGTTGGTGAATTAGCATTAGAAACCTTGGCATGTAGATCACCTTCACTAGTTTATGTGTTATATCTAAAATAACAATGGTTAAGATTTCAAATATGCATGTGGACTACAAAGGCACTAGGAAAACATTTTGCAACATGTATTTTTCCAATGAACCAGAAAGAAGGAATTTACTCTGTGAACTTTACCTTCATAATTACTTACTAACTGATAATATTGTGTGGAACCTAAACCATTTTATTGGAGATGTGAACTTGAGGGCATTTCTGTCTATGATGGAAAATGAATTAAAAAGAGCCCATGTGAAAGAGATGTATAAAGGAGAGGAATTAGTTGCTCCATTTTGGATTAGGCCACAGACAGCTTCCATGGCTAACATTTTTAAAACCCATAACAAAAGGATGTCAAATCCTAGAATCAAGATAGTTATGATTCAAGTACAAAATGAAGTAGTAAGTGAATTTGTAAGTTTTTATAATAGTTCAGAACACTCAGTAGTTGTAGCTTGTAGAAGTAGATGGAATAAGTTAAGTGATACATTGAAGATGAAGGAACCGCATTCTTTACCAAATCTTCATGCTTCCTTGTATCACATCAGACTGTATGTAAATTTTGTAATATATTTTGGTCTTTAGTGGATAGGCCTTAGATTTAAATTTCCATTGATTTTGCATCTAATACCAAACTACAAGGAGGATAGTGTTGTTAATAAATACCAGGAGAGGAAGAGATGGCATATGATCGAAGTACTAGGAGGATTTCATGCATTAGAAACCACTACACAGTTACTTCCCTATGATTTCAGAGAAACATGTTATACATGACACTCTCAAGTGGTATCCTCGGATTTAGATTAGTTGCACAGAGGGCGTGCAAGAGGTTAAGTTGGGGAGTATGATGAGCGTGGTAATTACCTTATTTTCTTCTCTCAAACTTCTCATCATTATCCTTCACTAATTGAGCAACTTGATCATTTTTTCCTATTATTAGCAATTTTTACCTCATTTTCCATTCTTGAATAGCATGAATTTCTAGGTTGAATTTCTATATTAAATTAATGAGTTTTATTAAGAAGAGAATGATTAGGCATGATCCATGTGTTGGGGTTGCTAATTTATTTGATTGCAAGATTCAAAAAGAATTGTACATTTTGTTATTTGTCAAGTGTTGTAGAGTTCTCTGTCCGCGGGGAGATCAGTTGTTAAGTTTTATCAAGTGCTACACAATTTCTCATCAGCAACAATACTGATCACTGGAATAACCTAGTGCTCCAAAGTTTTTCATCACTGGGGTTCTTTAAAAAATGTGTGTTCAATTTTTATCAGGATCTGTCAAAGTTGTTGATGAACTATTGGAATATTACGCATGATGCCACGTAGAACGTATTGAGCACTATTCATAAGATGCCCATATATATACATTTAGATTCATTTAGTTAAGTGTAATGTCACTTGTGAAAGAAATAGTTAAGCAGTTGGTTGTTAAGACATTTATTTTTAAAAGAAAGTGGTTAAAACCGTTTTTCGGTTGATCTCCTAAAAATGAGCAATTTCTCAATAACTCATGAGGGGTTTTGTATAAAGAAACAAGAGAAAGAACCCAAGGGGGTTCGTCATTTTTTAGAACTGGAATACTTGTTTTAAAATATAATCAATCTTTGTTGATTCTAATTCTAAGTGGTGGCTAGTTAAGTTAGTACAAGGATCAACCAACCGTTGTAAAACAAGGGTCGTTCTACAACTGTGGTGATCCTATTTTTCCTGCAACTTAGTTAATAATTGTACTTTTTCATGTCATGCTTAGTAAAGCTTTATTTTTCATTTACCTTATATTTCTGCAATCTTATTCCAGTTATTTATTTTTATTTATGTTAAGGTATTACTTTTTATGCATTGGATTGATTATACTTTATTTTCACTTTTATGCTTTCTTGTCATGGCTAGATTGAGAATTCTGAACCAATTCTGAGTTACTAAATTGCAGCAAGGCACCAGGTTGAATTGAATTCAAATCAGCGTTATTTCGGATTCTTATATTTTCCCATAGCTTAATTTATGTTTCCCTTTACATTTTCCTGTAGCTTAAATTTTTTTGTTTGCTGTCTAAAATTCCTGTAGCATAGTTTCCAGTTTTTATGTATTCATTTTATGTAGTATAAATTTATGTTATTGTATAAAATTTCTGTAGGACAATGTAGAATAAACTGTTGTAAAAAATTTAATTAGCATATCTTAATGTTAGTTTGATTTTCTGTTAAATTAAGAACAAGAACAGTGAATTTTCCCAAAAAAAACAAGAGAAAAACGATAGTTAGCAATAATAAGGCGTAATCAAGTAAAAGCCTAAAAATATGCATATACATTGCACAATGCATGGTGTCTTGAAAGTTTTAGGTTTCCCAAGTTAATAATTAAACTAGGTTCTTGCTATTAACGAGTGCTAATTTTAATCATTGTCCAAGCCTATCAAGATGTATTTCGACTATGTAAGATTTTAATTCTTCCTTGTCTTGTTCAATCTTTTTCTTTAACTCACCTGGCTCCGCTTTATTTCAACCATGAATTCCCATTTTTCCTGAATTGCTCTTATATCTTTGCAAATTTGGTGTTTAATTCTATATTAGTCACCATTTTCTTCCTTGTAGAGTCTGATGTCTCTGGACACGATGGTTAATTATTGGTAGATTTATGGTATAAAAAGGTACAACGACCTTCACAAGTTGTGACCTCCACAAAATTTGGACTCCACAAGATCCAGACTCCACAAATTCCAAGCTCCAGAAAATATGACCTCCGCAAATTCAAGGCTCCAGAAATTTCATTCTCCATGGATTCGATTCTTGTGGTGATTTGCAGTGGGTTTATCACATTGGAAGCAGCCTAGCATTGGCTCCGATACCAATGCTATAAACATTAAGTTTAGAATTTGAATATTTCAATTGGATATATATATATATATATTCGAGGGTGATGGTTGTGCATGCCCATGGTATTACTATTCTACATTTTAATAATTACATTTGATTTACATTGTATCCTAAAGTCCTACATTCCTATATCTATATATGTTAGTTTATATTCATAATACCATGTTTTTATCTCAAGGGTCAGTGAACCTACAAATATTCCTAGAAAAATACTCAATCATAAAGAAGAATAACTAGAATCAAACAACATCCTACAGTCTTCTCCTATGTCAAAAAGCACCCAAAAACTCATTTTCCTCCTCTTTAATTTAACTTGCTTCTCCCTGTCTTTCCAACTTTACTCCCAGAAATCCCCAATCTTTATTAGTCTAATCATAATCAAGAATTGTTCTTTCCTACATGAGGGGCTTAGTGGTTGTTTATCGATCTTAGGAGGACTTGAAGATAGACTAATTCCACCGTTGTTGGAATCACACTAAAGAGAAATTCGTCACGAAATATGTCTAAGTATGGATGTATAGAATTGGTAATTGTAGCAGGTCTTTGAACATCACAACTGTCAGACAGTTGGCTTAGGTTGATGGATAGTTGGTATGGATTGTTGGTTGTCATTGATGTCAACTATTGGAGAGTGATATTGTAGATTGATGTCAACCCTTGGAGAAAGTTTGGTAGCGAATTCTGGTAGCACAAAGGTTTGGGTAATGGACCCAAGGTTGTTTCATGTATAATGGTATGAGTTTTAATATATTTGAAGGTAATACTATTCTATATGGATAGTACATGTCATTCTATTTCTAGTGGTATGTGGAACGTCACATAACTCCTCACGGTTAGAGAGTTATGGCCATGAGAAATTGGAGAACCCAGGTTTGGGTAATGGACCCAAGTTTGTTTGATGGATAATGGTATGAGTTTTGATATATTTGAAGGCATGACTATTCTATATGGATAGTACATGTCATTCAATTTCTGGTGGTATGTGGAACGTCACATAACTCCTCACGGTTTGAGAGTTATGGCCTTACGAAATTGGAGGACCCTCATATGTTGGCTTGAAGCCCCAAAAAGTCAAAGAAGTCAAAGAGCTTGCAAAGAATAAATTATTATTTAAATGATAAAGTAAAGTGACAAAGTCAAGAAGGATTATTTAAATAATAAATTGAAGTGACAAAATCAAAGAAGATTATTTAAATGATAAAGTGATGTGACAAAGTCGAGGAGAAATATTTAAATGATAAAGTAATGGAGAACTTTCTAATTATGGAAAGTGGTTAACTCTAAAAATGAGGAAAATAGGTTAAGTGACCTAGAAATGGGTTAAGTGACCTAGAAGATGCTTCTAAGGAAGATATTTGGAGAGTATAAATAAGAGGCAAGGCTCTCTAATTTTATATCACACTTGAGCCTATTGAATATCTATAGGTGATTGAGGTAACCAAAGGATATCTAAGCCGAATTTCAGAGGGAAAGTGAAGAAAAGAAGGCCGAAATTCAAAGGAGGATAAATTCTTTTGATGATGTTTTTTAAGGTATGTTATTTACAGATCATCTCACCACTTTTGCAATAAAATTTTTTCTAAAATGATTAAAACCATGAAAATGGTAGGCCATTGAGGAAACATAGCCAAGTATTTGTGGTAAAGATTTCATCTTGTGGGTCGTCGTATTTTTGGATTTACACTCCGTGGAAAATAGGGTTTGTGTCTAGTCCTGAAACTAGTCTAAAACAGGTGTTTCGGGTTAAAATGTCATAATTTCTTCATAACAGATCCAAATTCAGTAAGACCAAATTGGTTGGTTAGAGTACAGTCTATAGTATTTTTTGTAACATTTTCAAATCCATTCAACAAATATTCTGTGTGGGGCACGCTCTACAAGGTCGCTCTCTAGAATAAGCCAGAATTCAGCAAGGTATGTCATTTTTGCTCTAACTCATTTTTTGAGAGGTTCCAAGTATACTATTTTTAGATCTTTATTCATTACATTTTATACTATTGAAGAACATTGTATACTATTTTTAGATCTTTATTCATTACAAGTACATAGTTATCATTATTTCAAGTTAGGGTTGTTGATTAATCACAAACTAGTCATGTGAGACTAAAGAAAAGCTTGATGAAAATGTTAGTCTCTTGTTGTTAAAGTTAAAGAAGGTTTGTAGGTATGTGATCATATACACCAGGGCTATTACAGAGTTACAAATCTGATTTGGATGATGAAATTGATGACGGCTTTTGGTTGAGGTACATGTTGGGTACATGGTTGAGACAAGTAGTTGATGAGTTGGCACATACATGAGGTGTATAGTTGATGATGTTGGTACATCTTGATGATTCATAATTGATGAGTAGTTGATACATGATTGGTACATACTTGGTGCATGGTTGGAGGCACGTGTTAGTATTATTGTTGACACATGGTTTATGGATGATGTAGTGTACTTGTATTGGTATATTATTAGAAGCACATATTGATTTTGGTGATGATTATGAGTAGTTGTGTTATGTTTGGTTGATGTACATATTTGAGAGTCGGTGATTGATCTTGGTGAGTAGATCTGATTTGGTTGATAAGATTGATGAGACAGGTTGTTGTGATAGGTTGTTTGGACATGTTGTGACATGTTATTTGTATAGGTTTGGTGCATGGTTGATGCACTTGTTCATGGCACAGGTTGAGGTACAGGTTGGTGTATGGTTGATGCACTTGTTTATGGTACAGGTTGACTACAAGTTGTCTGGTACAGGTTAGCGCATGGTTGATGCACTTGTTTATGGTACAGGTTGTGTACAGGTTGATGCATAGTTCAGATTATTGGTACAAGTTGTTTGGTGCAGGTTCATTGGTACATGTTTACAACAGTATATCTCACAATGATAGTGTGACAGTGGTTCCTTCATTCTACTTATACATCAGGGCGGTTAGACGGGGCAAGGACAGGTGGTTGTATCCACCTTCCAGTTGTACCCGGAAAACATAGGGGGTTGTAGCCTCCTTCTGGTTGTAGCCAGAAAATTGGGGAGTTGGAACTTCCCTCAGGTTGTAGCCTGAGAAACTATGGGGTTAGAGCCTCCTTATAGTTGTAGTTGGAAAACAAAAAAAGTCGGTGCTTCCAATGAATGTAATTCTTCAAGACATATAAGAAAAAACATTATGTGGTTTTCTGTCACTTTGAGTTTCCACGTAAAACACTGGTATACTGTGTATGTGTATGATTGTTCATTTGTTCATTGTTTATTTACTCTACAGTTATTGGATGATAATGATACATTGATATAACACTTGGATTATATGGTTAAAAATGATTAAATTTCTCTATTACTGATTCACCCCCCCTCTCAGTAATCCAACAATTGGTATCAGAGCCAGTTCCTTCAGGAAACAATTTAATCACTGGAAGAAGATCGTGGATTATTCTGAGAATGGAGTACCAATGTTTAATGGTCAAAATGGTTTTAAGTATGAGATGTGGAGCATAAGGACGGAAGTATTTTTACAAGCACGGAGACATTATATTTAGCTATCAGTTGCTATAGAATATGATAGTTCAAAAAGGGAAAAGATTGCAGCCAAGAAGGAATTGAAGAAGAATAATAAAATAGCAATGGATTTCATCTGGGAAGGATTACCTAATCCAGTAAGAGAAAAGGTTGGTAAATGTTCATCAGTGAGAGAACTTTTGGATAAGTTACATGACATATATTCTTCACCCATCACAGATTTAGAAAATGTCAAAGAAGATGCAGATACAAATCAAGAAGAATTATGTTCACCATGTCAAGCAGATTCAGAAGATGAAGAGTACATAATCACCAGAGGTATGTTGTTTTGTTTTAATTGTGAAAAACGTGGACATATTGAAATAGAATGTCATGAAGGAAATGAAACAGAAAAACTAATTGAAAAGGAAGACAATTATGAAGAAGAATTGATTAGTGTTTTAGATAAACTAAAAGAAGAAAACAATTCACTCAAGAAATAATTGATGAAACAAAATAAAAGTGTTCACATTTTTTAAGAAGCCCAACAAGTCATCGAGAACTTAAGAACTCAGCTAGAAGAAGCCAGAAAGATCGAAGAAAATCTTGAATATCAAAAGCAGTGTTTGGAAACCAACATAGCAGCACAGATGGAAGAAGCAAAAATGAGAGAGAAGATATTGACATATCATCTTAAGGAAAGAACTAACGATCTAAACCAGTTTGAGGCAGAGTTTGGTCAAGAAGAGAAAGGACTTGAAGAAGAAATAATCAAATTAAAAATTCATCTTGAAGAAGCGAAAAGAATAGAATAAGTCATGAAGTCTCGGATAATGAAGAAAGAAGAAGAGGTTGAGAAGCTTGAAGAAGAGGTTGAGAAGCTTGAAGAAGTAAAATCAGCAAGCTCAACAAGGACGTTGAAGAGAGAAACATCCACATCAGTGATAGAGAATGAAGAGAAGCACTCTAGGTTGCTAGAAAAGAAGAATGAAGAAAATAAAAATAGTTATGCATAAGTACTCAAAGGAATGAATCATGATCAACCAAAATCTAAGAAAACTATTGAAGATACATCTTCAAGAAGACCATCCATGTTCAAGCCACAAAGAAGCTTCAATCATGATTATGATCAGTCAAGGCATAAATTCAGAAGGACTACGCCACAAAGAAGATCATTCACTCTCAGGTATGCAAATTTATTTTATGATAATTGTTTTTATTGTACTAACTTTGGACATAAGGTTGCAAATTGCAGGATTATAAAAGAAATGTTCAAGCAATAAGTGTATATGTGGTCGCACGTAACATTGAGTGTTACAAATGTCATAACTATAGACACATAGCTAGTGATTATAGAAGCATGATCGATACTTCCATGAAAAAGAATATTGATATCAGATATAAGAAAGTATGGATAAGAAAACAGGTAGAACAGGTGAACAAAGACCAGGTACTAGAAATCGCAATATTGACAATAAAACGAAATGAAGAAAATTCTACAGAGAAAATGAAAGATGTCAGATATAGAAAGGTTTGGAAAATAACTGAAAGAAAGAAAGGACAGGTAAATAAGGAACAGATTCAACTGATTGTACTTTTAAGCATTGTAGTGAAAGATGAATCCACAGACAGAAAGAAAGAAGAATTATTTAAATAATAAATTGAAGTGACAAAATCAAAGAAGATTATTTAAATGATAAAGTGAGGTGACAAAGTCAAGGAGAAATATTTAAATGATAAAGTAATGAAGAACTTTCTAATTATGGAAAGTGGTTAACTCTAAAAATGAGGAAAATAGGTTAAGTGACCTAGAAATGGGTTAAGTGACCTAGAAGATGCTTCTAAGAAAGATATTTGGAGAGTATAAATAAGAGGCAAGGCTCTCTCATTTTATATCACACTTGAGCCTATTGAATATCTATAGGTGACTGAGGTAACCAAAGGATATCTAAGCCGAATTTCAGAGGGAAGGTGAAGAAAATAAGGCCGAAATTCAAGGGAGGATAAATTATTTTGATGATGTTTTCTAAAGTATGTTATTCACGGGTCATCTCACCATTTTCGCATTAACTTTTTTCTAGAATGATTCAGACCTTGAAATTGATAGGTCATTGAGGAAACATATCCAAGTATCTGTGGTAAAAATTTCAGCTTGTGGGTCGTTGTATTTTTGGAGTTACACTCCGTGGAAAATAGGGTTTGTGGCTAATCCTGAAACTAGTCTAAAACATGTGTTTCGGGTAAAAAACGTCATCACTTCTTCATAACAAATCAAAATTCAGTAAGACCAAATTTGTTAGTTAGAGTACAATCTGTAGTATTTTGTGTAACATTTTCAGATCCATTCAACAAATATTTTGTGTGGGGCACGCTCTACAAGGTCGCTCTCTAGAATAAGCCAGAATTCAGCAAAGTATGTCATTTTTGCTATAACTCCTTTTCTTAGAGGTTCCAAGTAGTGACACCTGGAGGAATTGCATAAAACAAACTGAAGAACATTGTGTACTATTTTCATATCTTTATTCATTACAGGTATATAGTTATGATTATTTCAAGTTAGGGTTGTTGACTAATCCCAAACTAGTCGAGACTAAAAAAAAGTTTGATGAAAATGCTAGTCTCTTGTTGTTAAAGTTAAGGAAGGTTTGCAGGCATGTGATCATATACACCAAGTCTATTACAAAGTTACAAATCTGATTTGGATGATGAAATTTATGACGGCTTTTGGTTGAGGTACATGTTGGGTACATGGTTGAGACAAGTAGTTGATGAGTTAGCACATACATGAAGTGTATAGTTATGATGTTGGTACATCTTGATGAGTCATAGTTGATGAGTAGTTGATACATGATTGGTACATGGTACATGGTTGAAGGCACTTGTTAGTAATATTGTTGACACATGGTTTATGGATGATGTAGCATACTTGTATTGGTATATTATTAGAAGCACATATTGATCTTGGTGATGATTGTGAGTTGTGTTATGCTTGGTTGATGCACATCTTTGAGAGTTGTCTTGGTGATTGATCTTGGTGAGTAGATCTGATTTGGTTGATAAGATTGATGAGACAGGTTGTTGTGATAGGTTGTTTGGATAGGTTGTTGTGACATGTTATTTGTACAGGTTTGGTGCATGGTTGATGCACTTGTTCATGGTACAGGTTGAGGTACAAGTTGGTGCATGGTTGATGCACTTGTTTATGGTACAGGTTGACTACAGGTTGTTTGGTACAGGTTGGTACATGGTTGATGCACTTGTTTATGGTACAGGTTGACTACAGGTTGTTTGGTACAGGTTGGTACATGGTTGATGCACTTGTTTATGGTACAGGTTGAGATACAGGTTGATGCATGGTTCAGGTTATTGGTACATGTTGTTTGGTGCAGGTTCATTGGTACAGGTTTACAACAGTGTATCTCACAGTGATAGTGTGACAGTGGTTCTTTCATTCTACTTATACGTTAGGGCAGTTGGACGGGGCAAGGACAAGTGGTTGTAGCCACCTTTTGGTTGTAGTCAGAGAACATAGGGGGTTGTAGCCTCCTTCTAGTTGTAGTCGAAGAACATAGGGGGTTGTAGCCTCCCTCAAGTTGTAACCTGAGAAACTAGGGGGTTAGAGCCTCCTTTCAGTTGCATTTGGAAAACAAAGGAAGTTGGTGCTTCCAATGAATGCAATTCTTCAAGACATATAAGAAAAAACATTATGTGGTTTTCTCCCACTTTGGGTTTCCACGTAAAACACGGGTGTACTGTGTATGTGTATGATTGTTCATTTGTTCATTGCTTATTTACTCTGCAGTTATTGGGTGATAATGATAAATTGATATAACACTTGGATTATATGGTTAAAAATAATTAAATTGCTCTATTACCGATTCCCCCACCCCCCCTCTCAGTAATCCAACAACAACAACATCAACGCACGATGCACATTGTAGTGGTTGACCTTCAATGCAAATTGAAGTGATAAATAGCAATGTCACAAATGCATTAATATTATTTGTTATGCAATCCAACGTTGCAACCCAATCTTGCTTGCATAAAGTTTAGTTGTGTTCCCCTGCATGTTGATATCAGAGACACGATGAAACAACATAATGCATTGGTGTAAATAAACAACTCACAATGAATGCACAAAAAAAAACAATCACGACAAATCATCTTCCCTAAATTTCTCTAGATTATGTAAAATAAAAATTACAAATATGTAACAATGAAGTGTTTTGTACTCCCTTATCTAGATTATAAATACTCCACCATGTAAATAGAGTGAATAGTGGATAAATTGTTGTTCATATCTTGTACACTTTCAAGAATTTGGAGTAAATTTGTTGTCGAATATAACCATGACAATGTGTTACAAATCTTTTAATTATATTTTAGTTAGTTAATTAAAAGTGTTGTGCTATAAAGCACAGTGTATATACAGTTGAACTCGACACAATTATTGTTTTAGTTGCATTAATTATACTGGTGCACTCTCGTTTGGATCACATAATGACTTAGAAGACCATAGGGAACGTTTACATGAACACTTTATCTTAGCTACATGGTTGGTGACCATAGCATAGCAAGCTCAAGCTACATTGCTCATTTGCCCTCACTGTCTCATCAAGTTCTCAAAGCGACTAGAGAGCAATTTTGTTGAGTTATCAAGGAGGATTTTTTGCTTGCAACTCTCCAATTGTTGAAGAAATATAACTAATAAATTTAATTAGAGCAATTTCACGACACTTGGGACAGCGACAAAACACAATGCAAATTATGTATATAACATCAAAACAGTGAGATTTTATTTACACTAGCCCTGAGCAAGCAGAAATTTCTCTCAACCTGGGTTTACATGGACCGTATTACCTGTACGGGTCTGTACGCTTGCTGGTGATACTCAGTACGTCTGTACAACAAAACTATGGCTGCAATACAATCCAAATTTCTCTAGTTTCTTTACAAAAACTGATAAACACAGTTTATATGTTAATCTCTGACCTAGGTACTATTTCTTTTCTCTGTTGGATGAATGTACAGTCCGTACGAAACCCGTACTGTACGGATTCTTCTTCCTTACTTTATGTTTGTTGCTTGTTTGCTGGTGCAGTTGAGCAGTGGCCCTATCTTGGCCTCTGTCACTGTCAAACCCTACTCGGCCTCTATTCTTTGACTGGAATGGTTGTTGGTGCTAGCTTAGCCCCCTTTAGCAGACTTAGGCCCTAGCTCAGCCCCTTTTAGTAATTGGATTAGTTGTTGGCCATAGTTGCCTCCTCGTCCAACACAGTAAGACCCAACTTGGTCTCTGTCACAACCCTTCTCGGCCTCTCCTTTTCTTGATATGTTGTTGACCCTACCTTGGTCTCCTTAACAGGTTCTCCTTAACCTAGCTCTCGACCTCCTTTGGAAGCGCCTCCTCTCTCATAGTCGACTTCCTTCTCTTGTTGAGATGGGTTTTAGGAATGAGCTTGCTAGGTTATTTGTAGCCCTAGACTTTTCCTTATGCAATCTTGACCCTAGGATCTTTTTATCAAAAACTTGATCCAAGGGTGGGGACTTAATCTCAAGCTGGCTTGAGTGGTCCCCACCATTATGATGTCGTCTAGTCATAATTTGGGTTTCTTCCACATTACTAAACACTCCTAATGTGGAAGAATTACA
Source organism: Picea engelmannii (assembly GCA_009831015.1). Lineage (NCBI taxonomy): Eukaryota > Viridiplantae > Streptophyta > Pinopsida > Pinales > Pinaceae > Picea > Picea engelmannii. The sequence goes on along the minus strand of ML791099.1, from coordinate 76,116 downwards.
TGCCCAAGCTACACTCTAACACTCCCTCTTAGCGAGGGAGGTAATGTCATTGGAGTTGCCTCCTCCATGATCCACCGCACTATGTGTTTCTCCCTCTGAGTCTGAGAGACCCATCCTCTCAATGTTCGGATACTTTATTTTCTCTGTCGAGATGTATCTGCTACACTCTGCTCCAGGATTATCTGAGTATCCCCATTCATCCAATTGAGTCCATTCCCACCACGTGGGTCTACTGAGAATAGCTTCCTGTTTTCTCACACATGGATTTGCATATTCATTACTTTCTTCTGTGAGTTTGTAAACATGTCGTCCCCACGGCTTATATAGACCATCCTCACTTATGCCTATCATTATGGGTCGTCCTGGTGCTTGACTTTTAAGTAAACGGATGTGTACACCACAGCCAAAGAAGCTTTCCACGTAGCCTTGATGCTCCAAGGCTGAGATTGAGAGCACACTGACTCTCATACATGGTACATACAGTACCTCTGGTATCCTAAGAATCCTACCTGATTCTAATTGTAGTGATACTACTCCTTTTCCTTGAATCTCCACCATACTAGAATGCACCCAACACTTAACAAATCCTTAAGCTTGACTTGAGAACTCATGAAGTGCAAGTCATTCACTAGTCATGTGACTTGTGGCCCCACTGTCTATGTACCATCATGTCCTGGTCATGTCCTCTATATCCAAAAATAGAGTGTACTCGTCCTTAAACATTCGAGAAAACTCTCGAGTTGTGGCAGCCAGTTGTTGCTCTTCTTCCTCTTCTTTGTCTTCGACTTCTGTTGAGGTTGCTATCTCCTTTCTTTTCCCTTTTTCACCCAAGCCCTTCTTGGCTTGAGTGCATTGAGTCGCAAAGTGCCCAAGCTCTCCGCACACATAGCATTGGACGTGTGACAAATCTTTCTTTGTTCTTCCACTTGTGAATCCCCCTCTAAAGTTTGTTCCTCTTCTCCCTTTGCCTCCCCTCTTGGAGGTAAGAGCGAGATTTTCCTCCTCGTTCTCATCCATATATTTGCTTCTCCTTATCTCTTCTTGACAACAATCATTCCATAACTTGTCCCAATCTGGCAAGTTCTCTCTTGCCACTACCCCTGAGATGAAGGGGTCCCACTCCTTGGGAAAGCCTCTCAAGGCAGAACGAACTATCTCAACTGAGGATAGTTTTACCCCAGCTGCAAGGAGATCATCTAAGAGTTGCTTTACTTTGGTCAAATAAACTGTCACACTTTCTCCCTTGGACATTTTGGTGTGTTGGAGCCTTTCCTTGAGAGCCATGATTCTGCTCTCATGCTTGGCTTCAAACAAACCTTTCAAATGTACCCACATCTCATGAGCAATTTGTTTTCGCCAATATTCGTTACCAGACGGTCCTTTACTCCATCTAGAAGGATCCTTTGAGCCCGGATTTTTGAAGCATAATATATCTCTCTGTCTTTAGCATCAGTGGGGATTGAAGCTGGGTTTTCAACAATACCCCAAACCTTGCTCTCTTGAAGAGCATTCTTCACTTTGTACTTCCATTGTACATAGTTGAAAGCACCGTCAAGCCTTTCCTCATATATGAGGTTAGTAGCCATCTTGCTACTAGTTTCAGCTTCTTCAACTCTGACTTACTCCCTCTTTCTTTGAGCAAATCGACCCTGCTCGGTCCTCTTCTTCCTCCTTCAGCTTAGAGAGTACGACCTCTCTCTAGATCTAATTCTTCCCTTGTCTCTGCAACACAGGGCTTAAATACTTCTGTTGGGGCTGTCAAAACCAAGCTCTGATACCATGAAGAAATATAACTGATAAATTTAATAAGAGCAATTTCATGACACTTGGGACAGCCACAAAACACAATGCAAATTTTGTATATAACATCAAAACAGAGAGATTTTATTTATATTAGCCCTGAGCAAGCAGAGATTCCGCTCAACCTAGGTTTACATGGACCGTACGACCTATATGGGTCTGTACGCTTGTTGGTGATACTCAATTCGTCCATACAACAAAACTATGGCTGCAATACAGTCTGAATTTCTCCAATTTCTTTACAAAAACTGAAAGAAACAACTTATATGTTAATCTCTGACCTGGGTACTATTTCTTTTCTTTGTTGGGTGAATGTACAGTGCATACGAAACCCGTACTATACGGATTCTTCTTCCTTACTTTTTGTTTGTTGCTTGTTTACTGGTGCAATTGAGCAGTGGCCCTATCTTGGCCTCTTTGTCACTGTCAGACCCTACTCAGACTCTATTCTTTGATTGGAATGGTTGTCGGTGCTAGCTCGACCCCCTTTGGAGACTTAGGCCCTAGCTTGGCCCCTTTTAGTAATTGGATTAGTTGTTGGCCCTAGTTGCCTGCTCATCTAGCACAGTAAGACTCGACTTGGTCTCTATCACAACCCTTCTCGGCCTCTCCTTTTCTTGATATGTTGTTGACACTACCTCGGTCTCCTTAGTAGGTTCTCCTTAACCTAGCTCTCAAGCTCCTTTGGAAGCGCCTCCTCTCTCTTAGTCGACTTCCTTCTCTTATTGAGGTGAGTTTTAGGAATGAGCTTGCTAGGTTATTTGTAACCCTAGACTTTTCCTTATGCAATCTTGACCCTAGGATCTTTTTATCAAAAACTTGATCCAAGGGTGGGGACTTAATCTCAAGTTAGCTTGAGTGGTCCCCACCATTATGATGTTGTCTAGTCATAATTTGGGTTTCTTCCACATTACTAGACACTCCTAATGTGGAAGAATTACCTGCCCGAGCTACACTAACAATTGTCATATATTATTCCATTTAGGCAAAGTCTTGTTATGATTGCTCTACAACAATTTTGGCCATGTATGAGCAATTACTTATTTATGCTTTCATGCTTTAACCACAAAAATAGATTTTTGACAAATTGTCTTAAATGGCCAAGTGAAGATATGTTCCCCAACTTGAATCTCAAGAGACTCTTTAAGGTGTTGCAAGAGATCAATCTATACATAGACTTTCCTAGGAGGGTCAAACGTTGATAGAGGCTCATGATATATCAGCATGTTTATTGGCCTAGTGATTGATTTAAAATTAACCAAAATTACTATAAGGAATTCTACCCCAACTAAGTAGAGCAACTGAACATAAAGCAGTGTAAGTTTTTCTCCCAATGAGTAAAAACTACCAAGGCAAGGTAGCAATGCACATCCTTGGGCTAAGCTAAGATTCAATTGTGCCCTTCCTTGATAGCTTGAAATAAGAACCCCTAAGTAAAGATTCTAAATGCCCAAGACTTGTTAACAATGTGTCTCCCAAGTCTCCCTAAGCCCAGACCCTATCACGCCCTAGAAAATAAACAAAATTACTAAAAGGAATTTTATCCCAACTAAGTAGAGCAACTGAACATAAAGCAGCGTAAGTTTTTCTCCCAATGAATATAAACTACCAAGGCCCTCGCAATGCACATCCTTGGGCTAAGCTAAGATTCAATTGTGCCTTTCCTTGATAGCTTGGAACAAGAACCCCTTAGTAAAGATTCTAAATGCCCAAGACTTGTTAATAATGTGTCTCCCAAGTCTCCCTAAGCCCAGACCTAATCACGCCCTAGAAAATACCACACTAAGAAAAATTTATAGAGCCTGTCAGAACCCCGACTGGATTCTCGTTGGTATAAATATTAGATCCAACAAGGGGTTAAAAGGCATTGCCTTGTGAAATATTTTATGGACAAAAACACATCTATGTTTGAAACTCTGAGTTGGGGCATTATTTATTCAACACCCTTTAGGGTAAGAACTAATCTCGCGTTAATGCAAGAATCTACTAGCTAACTGCCTACCTTAATGGAAAAGGTAAACATGATCCTACAGGCAAGCAGAACAGCTTGAATGCATCCACTCATTTACTTGCCCTGTCAGGCCTACACCACTACAAGAGTCTCCCCTTGTAAATTTTAAATAAGCATCTCAATCAATAGAATAAGGTACACAGCAAGAAAAGTTTCTTAATGTTTCATATACGTTTCTCTATTGTTCAAAAGCATCAATGCTTAATTAACATTTTGTAAGTGTTGTTTGTTTGTAAGCTAAGCATATATTGCATGATGGAAAAAAATTCTGAACAAAAGCTATGACTATATTTCAACTTTGTAAATAAGGGAAACGTTTCATAAGCTGCTCCAAAGCTGCTTTAGCACCTACTAGCCCTTGTGTTGGATCAACCAATACTTCTATATAAATTGTTTTCTCCTTGGCAGGGTAATTGACGGGCTGCAGCTTGGCTAAAATACATATGTCATTACACCTCCAGAAGATTTTAATCTCCTGCTTCTGTTGATGAACTTGTCTGAACTCTATTTAACTTAGCTCTTAATCAATCTAGAAATTGTTGATAAAATCTAAAACTAGAATATGAACAGACTGGCAATGTGAAGCAGTTCAAATGACTTAGATCAAAACCTTCAAACCCCCTAGTACAAAGAACTATTTTAGCACTTGAAGTTAATATGTGGTTTTGAATTCCAGTGCTTTAATTTGTTGTGAATTTATAACACTTGAAGTTCAGAAGAAAAAACTAATTTAGATCACATCAATGTTTCTCATATCTCTGAACTTACAAATGGTAAATAAAAAAAAATGCTTCCCAGGTATGTGTCAGACTGAATTGCCATTATGGAATAAGGAACATCATCTATCCCAGTGTATGTCTTCCCTTGATCATCTAGGAGATTCAAAATATGAATTGGACCCCCAATTCCTTTGGTCATACTTACATTGAAAATAATACAACATATAGGAAAACAAATTATAGAAATTTACTCCCCTTTTACCTCAATTAACCTTCCACGGATCCACATTTTCTTGACATCCTTATTTGAAGCCAAAATGTCATTGCTACCAGTGTGGACGGATCTCAAGTCAGATATTCCAGCAATATTATTTGTTCGGCCCTTAGAAGCAACAGAATTTGCACCCCCAGACACTGTAATGTTTTCCAAGAGGTTTGGCACAGGCCCCTCTTTAAATTCCTCAGTATTGTCTAAAACTGCAGACTCATCCACCATACTAGCATAATTCACTGAAGGGTCCTGGACAGATCTCGATGCAGATATTCCAGCAATATCCTCTGTTTGGCCCATGGAAGCAACAGAATTTGCATCTGGAGACACTGTAATTTCTTTCAAGAGGTTTGGCACAGGCCCCTCTTCAAAATCTTCAGTATTGCCTAAAACCGCAGACTCATCCACCATACTAGCATGATTCACTGAAGGGGGCGAAAAATTTTGCTCTGAATGTGACATGTTGTTTCCAATTGTCTCGTTGGTCATTGCCTCAAACTTTTTAGCAGTGTCTTCAGTTGTGAGATTAGGAGTTCCAAACAGAGAATTAACATAACTGAGGACTTCTGCTCTGCCTATTATTTCTGTAGAATGACTGTATTTGCAGGCATGATGAGATATGTCACCAGTCAACATATCATTTGAGGAATTCCCTGCTGTGGATTTATAAGTATCATAATAATTTGCTTTCCCAGTGTTTCTAAAAGACAAGTAATGTGTGTCGTTAACATCAAATGGTCCAGGTTTTGCAGGAGGAATTATGAGAGAGTTGTCCATGTAATAATTTGATTGCAAGGTTTCTGCTTCACCATTTGTCCCTGGGTTTCTTTGCAAAACATGCGCATCAGCATTACTGGAAGATTCAACACTTTGCATTGCTTGTATTGCTTCTGACAGCAGCTTCCTAGTTTCAAAGAGAGAAGCCTGAGCTGTAGCATCTGTAACTGCAGCAGCTTCTAATGATTTTGCAGCCTTTTCAGCTTCTGCTATTAGTAACCTGTTCACAAATGCATTCATAGCAAAATATTCAATTGGTGCAAATTCTTTTATGCCCAGTAGTCTACAAATATTCTTTCATTGCTGAGGACACAAACATGCACCAAACAGAATAGTAAAGCGACTTCTATATGCAAGCTTGAATTTGTAGCCATGTTTACCGTGCCCGCTCAGCTGCTTCTCTTTTCATCCTTTCAATGGATGATCGATTTGCTCGGAGTTGTTTTATCCTGTCCAATTTTTCACCTGCCAATGGGTCTGAAAAAGGAGTTGGGGACATCTTTCTGTAATTAGTCAGTACTGTTGAAAATTTAGAAGTTTTTTCTGCAGTTTTAGGAGCAGATAATTTAGCACGCTCTTTTAGAGTTTCTTTCCTAACTCTTCTGACAGATGATGATGGTATGTTTTCATTTACAGTCTGTTTCCTCACAACTCTACGGACAGATGAGTCTGGTCTGTTTCCATATATCCTTTGCATTCCAGAGCACACCCTCTGCCGGTAATCCTGGAAGTACATAGAGAAAAATTAGAATGTGCTGAAATCATGCAAGAATTTGGGAATTGTTGCTTTAGCATACACAATGGGGAATCCTTTCATTGAAAAAGAGATATGTGAACATGCCTCTTAAGAATTCAATAATGCCCTTACAGGATCTGTCCATTTGGCTTTGATTGCCTCTGATATCTTCTTCTTCTGCTCAGCTGATTTAGGGGCCCTCTTGTCTTTACACTTATGCTCAACAACCTGCAACCAGTCTTGAAGCATCTTTTCTTTTAGGACTGCATAAGAATCCCATTGTAATTCGTCCTCACCATCAGCACCTACTCTAGCAGATTCTGCAATAATCTCTTCCCACTCGAGCAAACATGTTTCTTGCAATTTCTTCCTATTACGCCGTTCTTCAAAGGCCTTTCTCACTGCTATTCCAATCTTTGTCTTTGTATCCTCGCTGCAAGAAAAAAATTTCAATAATAAATTAAGAAAAATGTTAAACAGGATGTAACAAACAAGATAGAGAAGCATGAAGGAAAGCAAAAAAGACATAGATAAACAGTAGTTAGATGGTATCAACTGTAAATAATTTAAGGAAAAATATCTCAAGTATAAGTGTGAAATAAAATGTGATACATGATAACTTCGAGGATTTTTATATGAGCTAGGGTTTAGGGTTAACAAGTCAAATTTCCCCTGAACTTTGATTAAGGGCTAATCAGGGAGTGAAGGTGGGGTAGGGGGGGCACGGGTAGAAACCCCCACCCCACCCCCAAAACCTCCAAACCCTAACTCTTACAGATAAATGGCGACAAATCCCAGCAATCAACCCTCAATGGATGAGATTATGAGACTGCAGCAGTACATAAGAAAGCAATGCTTACATCGCCCTTCAAAAAATGGGTTGGAAGAAGAGCAATTCAAATCAGTGTTACCAACATCGCGATATTTTCACCAAATTCAGGGTCGGCAATTTTATCGCCAGAAAAAATCGCGACATTTCCTTCCCGCAATAATATCGTGACATATTGGAGGAGATTATGAGACTGCAGCAGGAGGACATAAGAAAGCAATGATTACATCGCCCTTCAAAAAATGGGTTGGAAGAAGAGCAATTCAAATCAGTGTTACCAACATCGCGATGTTATCGCCGACATCACGATATTTTCGCCAGATTCAGGGTCGGCAATATTATCGCCGGAAAAAATCGCGACATTTTCTTCCCGCGATAATATCGTGACATTTTCGAAAATGTCGCAATATTATCACGAGTCGATGGTAAATGTTGTAGAGCCCGCGGAAAGTGGCGTTTTAAAAGAAATTTTTGGGTTTTTTAGTCTCATTTTGCAAACAGATTTTGGGGTTTGGAGAGCAAAGGAGCAAGATCTACTAATTAATGGTAATATTAAATTCTTAAAGTAAAAGTGACATTCTCCTTTATCTTTCATTTTCATCATTTCTCCTTTATCTTTCATTTTCATCCTTTTACTTAAATTTTTAACATTACCATTAATTGTTTCAGGAGGTTTGAGAGTGGTTCATGTTATCCACCAAATTGCACTAGGATCGAATTCTGGCGAGCCGCCAAAGATTGAGCAACTACTTGTTCAAAATTCAGAGTTTAGAAGTTCAGCCGGTCTATGAAACCACCCTTTTTCCGCATTTCCATCCCTCTGGGGGCATTGTAATAAATGACTTGAACATGAAAGTTGTAAAAGACTATTGGTCACCTAAGACCTGAGCATGAGTACGTACTCTAGAGTGTTTTTTTTCACTTGTTAATTATTTCTTGCCTATTAGGCAATTAATAATTTATAAGTATTTTCACTCAAAATCACCTCCAAAGCTAGAGTATGTATTGGTGGTTAGGCTTTGGCATGGTATAACCAATGTCTAGTGTCTAAATGTATATGAATTCATGCTAAGTCATGTCTATTGAGTCATATAGAAATTGCGCTAAGTCCCCCCTAGAATTTTTTAAAGTTTTTAGTCAATAAAAAACTTTTTGTAAAACGGACATTTTTTAATGTAAGAGTCAATAAAGTCATAAAAGTGACATCAGTTGTTATTAGATGCCATGTTTGTACTCGTTTTCTAAGTCAGAGCACCTCTTAAATCCTTATCCCCCCTCTATTGAGGCAAAAAAGTGATTATAATCACTCGAAATTGAATTTTGCTCTCAAAAAGGTAAAAAAGGACAATTTAATTAAAATGCTAAAATTTAGCAAACATGTCGAGAACATGTTTCTTCATGTCTGGAGTCCCTGCTCTAGCTGGCGAAGCATTCTCCTAGTGAGGGTGCCTAGTTTGAGAAACATGGCAAGTGGGAGGAGATCCCCAAGAGGCTAGGCGCACCTCCTCCTCTAGTTGGCGCATCCACAGAAGAGGGGTGCTAATCCCAAGGAGGGACTCGTCCTCTCTTCCTCTTCCACTACCACTCCACTCCTCCCTCACTCCACCTCACCTCACTTCACTCCACAACCCTCACCTACCACTCTACTCCCTCTCCACTCGTTCCCCACTTCACTCCCACGTTTCCCCAGTTATCTAGTGCACCACTCCTCTTCTCCCATGCACCCTCGCTTAGGAAACTTTAGCCTCTTCACTATAAAGGAAGGTCAACCCCCCTCATGTGAGTTAGTCAGAGCCTGGGGGAAAGAGCTTATGCTATTGTATTGTATATCTGTAATTTTCTTTCAAGTTTGAATAAAGAAGACTTTGGAGGTCACATGGTGGATGGTAGCATTGTGTGGATGTTGATGTTCATGGTCTAAATTTATGAGGTAACTGTATCGTGTTTACATGCATTTCAATTTGTAGGTTGGCCTTGATAGGGGTGCTATCACCCAATAGGAGAGATCTTCTTAACTAGCTTGGATATTAAGATATTTTGTTACTTTACATATGTGGTTGACAATTTGCATGTTAATTTTGCTTAATTGCATGCTATTTAAATTTCACGCGTAGGGAACACCGATTATTTAACAAGTTGTATGTAGGTTTATCAAGATTGCAAGTCCTCATAATTGAAGTGGTGGCTGATTTGAGTTTAATCTTCCACATTCTTCAAGATCTTTTGAGAACGAGTCCCTCATCCTTTCACTGGAAGACCCCATAGCCCAAGATTCAATTCTTGAAGAAAGGCTTTCTCTCTTCTAGTTTTCAATTTCTCGGCTACCTATTATCTATATGCAAGCATTTGAGTCTAATTTCTAAGGCTAAATCTTTAATTTTTCTCATGCATGCATAGGATTTTTAGATCTGATTTTTATTTAAAGTTTATCTAATAAATCTAGATCTAACATAATGAAAAGATCCCCTTTCATTAAGCAAATTTCTGATATTTTTTAAAGGGTAAAATTTGATCTTTTCCTTTTGCTTTACATTGTTATATCTAGCATTTCAAGTGCCTAGTTACTTGTTGTCCAACAGTAAGCAAAAAATCAGCAATAAAGTTTGTTAGTTGTTAGTTCCTTGTTTCATTTTTCAAGCAGTTTTGATCAATCCCCTAAGCTGTCCCAAACCATTTTGGGCATCTTTTGGGGTTTTCTCTTTGTTGATTTTGCAGGTTATTGGACAGCCAAAGAGAAGTTTTGTTCAACTTGGACAAGTTTGGGGCATCCAAGCAACTGTGAGTCCTCTAAGCTCTCCTAAAAAACCTAAAATTTTAGCTTTTTTGCATGAGAAAGTATTAAGAAAATTTGGTCAAATGTGTTCATCTTATTTTTACCTTTTTATAGTGTTTTCTATCATAATCTAATCATTTTCCTTTGCTGGTTTTAGCAGGTCCATCACAAAACAAGGGGGAACTTTGACGAATTTGAAGCAAAACTGAAGATTTTCTACCCCAAGTTGGACCCTTTGAAGACCAAGACTTTAGAAGTCTTCTTTGCAATTGTTGATTAATAATTTGATCCATTCTATAAGGATCCAAAACTCATAAAAAGAGAAAAAGAGAATTCATTTTCTAGAAGTGTAATAGGTATTAATAAAAGCGGGCCTTTAGTGCCCAGTTTCGTCATCCCCTTTAGGGGGATCAGTGGTGGTTGTGTGCTTCATCTTCCTTTTAAGTTTCTTGCTTTATTTGCTTTCAAAACACACAACTTAAGGAAATTAACCATTCAAGCAATCACTACTTTCTTCACTTAAGCAAAGTAACTCTTGTGCTAGTTTAGCTTTCATTTCCGCTTTTAGTAATTAGAAAACATTACAAGTTTTCTGCATTTTTCTTTCAGTTTTAAAATAAACCTTCCCTGCAGTTCCCGGTGCATGCTCTGAACACTTGTGAGCCTAGCTCGATCCTGGGATTCATCAGAACCAGGGTTGTTAGTGTGGAGTAGTTTAATTAGGGAAACCTTGATAGTAGTTATCTTGATGTGAGGGAAACCGCATGAAGGAAGTGTGTGAAGTCAGACGGGAACTTTGAGATCTAGGTTCTCCCCGTGTTGGACATCTGGCACCTTCATTGAACTTACTAGTGAAGCCTTGGGGTTTCGGTAAGTTCTCAACACATTTCCAAACAAAAAGATAGCCTCTAAAGTGGCCACACATTTCATTAATCTACTTTCAATAAAACTTAATAAAACACGTGTTCAACAACTGCCCATAATACCTTTAAGGCACTGGTTTCATGTTTACAACTTTTTATTTCATGAGCAGTAATTCATTCACAATATGATGATTGTCTAATAATTGTTATAACACTTGCAGATATTGTATCATTTACTTTATTGTGTATGTATCTTCTATGGTTGGACATATGTTCTATTATAAATGATTATCTTGTCTATCGAATGAATGTGTCGAATGCTTTACTATAAATGTTTTATTTTGTAATAAACTCCTAGAGTGGTTTCTTAGCTAAGATTAACTTAAAAGCCATAGTATTTTTGTTAGTGACTACCCCCCTTGGCTTCGTTAGAATTTGGCCTAGACGGAGGAGTCGAAGATCAGGTGACAGCACCTTGACTCAAGACTTGCCCCCAAGGACACACTGAGTGGATTGAAGATTTCTTCCACGTTAGCCCAAGTGTGTATAAAGGAGACAACATTTTTGGCACCGTTGTCAGGGATAAATCTTTCTATTCCTGGAGTACGACTTTTTGTTTTCTGTTTTTGCTTTTTGCTTTTTGCTTTGTTTGATGCTTCTTGTTTGTTTAGAATAAACTTGATCATCTGGCGACTCCACTTCAAATAATTTGACAAAGTATTCTACAAAGAGGAACTCACGGTTTGCTTAAGCTTCATCCTTGAACCAAAAAGGGTTTTTGGAGGAGGCTAGCCAAGCTTTCTTTTCGTAGGATCCTTAGTAATTGTTGGGTCCTGGTCCATTTCTGTTAGACTTTTTCTGCTTTTTAATAAATCTAATTTAGAAATGGATGATCTTTATAGACCTATTGATTTTTCTGGAATAAGTGGTTATCCACATGTGATTCCAGAAAATGCCTTACAAAATTTGTCTTGTTTTCAAAGTAATATTATTGTTGATGCTAGACGTCATGTTAAGAGAGTTTCCCATTGCTTTAATAAATGGTGTTGCAATTCCTTATATGAAGATATAAAAATGAAGTTGTTTATTTTGTCCTTTGACGATGATGTTCTTGATTGGTTCACGGCGCTCAAGGATAACCAAGTTAAAACTTGCAATGAATTGATTGATGCTTTTATGGAAAAGTGGAAGGAGAGGGAATCTCTGAATGTAAAGATAGTCAGTTCAGATAATAAAGGTGTTTCACCAGATTCTAATGAGAAGTTTAAAGATGTCATTCAAGCTAAGTTGCACGAAACGGGGAACCATTGCTGAGTTTCCGAAACCAGTACGATACAAAACAGACCCTCAAAAAATGGAAACGCCGGGGGAAACGCCGTATACAAAAAAATTAATATATATATATATATATATATATATATATATATATATATATACAGTTTTTAAAAAATAAAGCATTATATTGCAAGAAAAACATAATGATACACATAAATGACATTTTAGAAGGAAAACCATGTCCATATTAACTCCCATAGATGATGAATATCATTCATTACATGATGCAAGTAGCAAAATCCAAAATAACTCCCATAGATGATGAATATCATTCATTACATGATGCAAGTAGCAAAATCCAAAATTAGCCTTTATAGATGAGGCTTTACATCCAAAATCAGCCTTTATAAATGAGGTTGTATGTGCTGAAAATGAAAAAAAAACATGAGCTAAAGGCAACTACAATTACATATCAATAATCATACCGATCCTCATCCTCATCATCAAAAATAGAACAAGATGCATGTTCAGCAAAACTAGAGCCTCAATGGGAAGAAGAGGCAACTTGAACTCCACTTCCACTTGCATCATCATCAATATCAAGAGCAGAAAGAGAGAGCTCTAAGTCAGGGTTTTCTGCATCCACATCCCACTCTTTATGAGGTCCACTTGTATATTCTTCACCCTTGTGAGACACAAGGCGAAGGTTTGAAT
>ML791099.1:48899-62070 GCA_009831015.1 Picea engelmannii | reverse complement strand
TTTGAGAATATCATGAATCAATGACCTCTCTTTCTGCAGCAACACTGTTCTGAGTTTTTCATAGTTTGGCCCCTTGAAACCTTGAGGAGCCTCGTTAATTGCCTTCACCATATCCTTCCAATAGGGGGACCGAACCACATTAATTGGGATGCCACATGCAAATATGGCCCTTGCCACTCTTGACTCTATTTATTCTCTCTTTTGGTTGTTGAACATCTTCATCAATCTATTGTCTGAAGTTGCACCTCGTCCTCCAGGGCCTTTGGCTATTTCGTTTTCTACCTCTAGCGCCCTCCTCTTCCTTGCTTCGTGAACAATCATTGGCTCATTGCTAACACCCAAGGAAGGAGGATGCTTGCTATTGCCATGCATAGCAATCTTTGCTCTATTATCCTTCACCTTTTGAGCATCATCATGCTCTTTGGAATCTATCCCTCACCTGCAGATCAAGGGTGTTAGTGTCAGAAGTCACTCCTGGATTGCGACAGGAGTAGAGCCCAACGCCCATCAGTTTTATGCCACGATAAATTTAATGGATGATCAAATGGTTAGAGACCCAAGACGGAATCACTCTAGCTCAGGGGACCAGGTCTGGTATGTAAAGAACAAAGGAGGTCTTGATATAACTTCAGTCAGTGGGTTGATTGTAAAATGAGCAAGTGGAAGACTTGGTGAGAGGAGTGAGCAAAACTACCTCGAGCAACAGGCCTTTCAGCAGTTTGTAGAAGAAAAAATCTAAATGCAAGATCCTCTTGGTTCAGAGTTTCGAGGAACTAAAGGGGTGACTTGACTGGATCCTCCAATTCCAAGTCATTCAGTGTCGAGAAAATCACAAGACCGATTAGAAACAACGCAGTTGTTACAGTGATCCAACCTACATCATCCTATAACAGCTACAACTCGACTGGATCCTCCAATTCCGAGCTGTTCTAATATAGTATAAACAAAGACATGGAAAGAAGTTGACATTCATAAGGCAAGAAGTCTCAGATGTTAATACATAACCAGAATAACCAATGCTTCGTTAAAGCTTTTACAATCGGGAGCCTCGCTCAACCATCGATACTTCAAAAATGTCAAAACTAAGTACATATACTCCTAAACATTTGCCCAACAAAGGCGTCCTAGACTTTCAGGATGGGGTGTCTCTTCAATCAAATCTGGCCTGCACTCCTCTGTCATTCGCCATCTTAACTCTGCATGGCTCATGCTAAGGGGTAGCTGAGCCCTTAAATGTTGAATTAGCATGCGCAGGCTTCCCTGGTGAGTCGAGGACTCGGCATGGCTTCTATGGATAAAACCGGAACAGAGGACCATCTCGGGCAAACTTCCTATCGGGACATCCATACCTTGCAATTAATGAGTGAGGCGAGGTTTCAACTACCCTCTCTCTTCTTCATTTACTCCGAGCAGGTATCAAGGTTGAGATCAAGTTGAACTGGCACCTCGAGAACACGGTGATCCCTTCTGCAGCTAAACCTGACGCTTTGGCACTTCGGATCTCGCGGATGGGAGGGAGCTACTCCTTGTGCTTCAAAGTCGTGATGGGCGAAAAGGCGAAGAGCCTAATCGCGCACCACGTGTTCCTCTAGATGGACGACTGAGACTGCTCCGTGATACTGTGGGCCCGGGTCCGGGACGTCTTCGGCACTTCGCGTCTCAGGGATCCCAGTTGCAAAGAAAAGTGTTTCAAGGTCGTGATGGGCGAAGTGGCGACATAGCCTAATCGCACACCACGCGTCCCTCTGGATGGACGGTCCTGATCATTTGATGAATGCAATATAAGCGCTATCCATCGCGCTAATCATGGCGCAACTCTGTTAACTACGATTTCCCGCCGACCGTCGATCTGCTTCGCTAATTGATCATTGTCGTTGAAATCAGACTGCTCGCTCACTTGATTTTAAAACCCGAAATGGACTTCGCCTGTGGGCTGCTCTTGGCGCTTAGGCTGCGGCCTTGGACTAGAACGCATTTGATGGGTTTCCACACCCCATTTCTTCGCATTCTACATCAAGGGTCTAAAATTGGGAAAAACACCCCGCTTGCAAGAATTGGTGCTAACATTAGGCTCCATGGAGGATAGAGTCATCCCTGTGATGCTCTAAGAACTCATTTTGCAGCTTCAGTGCCTTCTGTTGGGCTATGGAGTCATTTACTAAGCCAAAAAAATAAAAATGAAAATAAACAAAGAACCAAAAGGACAATATTTACAAACAAAGGAACCGTCTAAGGCTCAAACAAAACACTTCTTCAGAAAATGCCCATTTATTGAACTGTTGAAAACCTCTTCACCCTCCAAATCCTGCAACATGTACGTGTTGTTTGAGAAAACCTCAGAGATTTTGAAGGGCCCGATCCATAGGGCGTCAAACTTGTTGTGTTTGCCCTTATCCTGTATGGGTGCATCCCACTTAAGCACCAAATCCCCGATCTCAAACTCTTTCTTCTTGACCTTCCTGTCAAAAGCCAGTTTGACCTTCTGTTGATGGTCTTGAATCTTGTCCATTACTTGCTCTCTGGCTTGCTGGACTTCCACCAGTTGATGAACTCTTCTGATCATGTCATCTGGCTCTTCTTGATAATCCTGGAAGAACTTTGCTACAGGAATGGCTAGCTAAGAAGGGAAAACAACCTCTGCTCCATAAACTAGTTGGAAAGGGGAGATGCCTATAGATCTCTTTGTGGTCACCCGATCATCCCATAGAGCGAATTTCAACTTTGAATCCCAGGCCTTTTGTTGTCCTCCAATAATCTTTTGATGATCCTTATTAGGCTTTTGTTGGAGGATTCTGCTAAACCGTTGCCCTGGGGATAGTATGGGGTGGAGTGAATCAGTTTGATCCTGAATTGCTCACAGAATTTGGCTAACGGCTCAGCCTTGAAAGAGGTTGCGTTATCAGTGACAATCTTGCTTGGGCAGTCGAATCTTGTGATGAGGTCTTCCAGGAATCCAATGATTACCTTGCGGGAAGTACTCCTGGTGGGAATAGCTTCTATCCATTTAGTAAAGAAATATGTGGCAATTAGGATCCATCTGTGTTGCCCACTAGAAGCAGGGTGGATTTCTCCAATAAAATCTAGGCGGATTTCTCCAATAAAATCTAAGCCCCATTGTTGGAAGGGTCCTGAAACAACCACAGGCTTTAAGGGCAAAGACTTGAGATGTTGTTTTCCTACAAATCTTTGACATTTGATACAGGCTCTGACCTTTCTGCAGACGTCAGTGAATACGGTGGGCCAGTAGTATCCAGCCCTGAGGATTTTGTAGGCTGTGGCTTTCCAGAAATGATGCCCTCCACATTGGCTATCGTGAAATTCAACCATGATCCTATCAGCCTCTTGTGGATTCATACATTTCAAAAGCACCCCCAGGGAATCTTTCCAATATAAAACTTGATCAACAAGACAGTATCTGACTGCTTTGAGCTTCAGAGCTCGTGCCTTGTTTCTTTGCAGGCCATCAAGAGGCCGCAACTCCTACAGAAAATATACGACATCCTTATACCAGGGACATCGAGCCAACGGGGGTTCTGCTTGAGGGTCTATATCAGACAGTTGATCCTGCTGATTTTCTGAGCATTCATTGATGAAACCTACCCCCAAAGCTTTGCAATTTGCTTCAGCCAACAGCTTAGCTAAACCTTGACCTTTGATTAATTTGGTAGGCCTTATTTCTATGTCAAACTCAAGGATCTTGGCTATCTAAAGGGTCTAAAGGCTTTGAGAGCCTTTACCAGGGCATAGGCCTGCTTCTCCATAATGTCGTACCTGACTTCGGCATCCCTCAGAGCTCTGCTAAAATAGGCAATAGGCTGCTCTAGCCCGGCCTCGTTTGTCTGTAATAAAACAGCAGCCACTGTGTCAGGTGAGGCAAAGGAGAAAATAAGGAAATCCTTTGAGTAATCGGGACTGATAATCACAAGAGCTTCAGTCAAGGCCTTCTTTATCTGCTCAAAGGAATTTCGAGATTCAGTGGTCCACCTTACTTCATTTCCCTTTCTCAACATGACCGTTATAAGCTTTACCACCTCAGCAAAGTTAGAAATAAACCTCCTTAGAAAATTAATCTTACCAAGGAAAGACTGGACCTCCTTCCGGGATCTTGGGATTGATAAGGCATGTATTGCCTCAACTCTGTTGAGATCAATCTTGACTCCTTCAGCTGATACTATGTGACCCAGTAACTTTCCCTCCTTCATGGCGAACAGAGATTTCTTGGGATTCAATGAAATGCCAAAACTCCTGCATTTCAGAAAAACCTTCCTGAGATGACAACAGTGTTCTTTATCAGATTTGGAAAAGACTGTTATGTCATCCAGGTAGATGACCACAAACTTATCCCTTTCCCCAACGAAAGCTATGTCCATGGCACGTTGAAACGTTGCCCCTGCATTCATCAATCCAAAAGGCATTTTAGCATACATGAATGTGCCCCATGGAGTGGTAAATGTCGTATTTTCCCTATCCTCGGGCAGAACAGAAATTTGATTGTAGCCAGAGAATCCATCGATCATGGAAATCCTGGATGCTCCTGTTACCCTCTGCAATATATGTTCCATTTTTGGTAAGGGGTAATTGTCCTTTCGTGAGCTCTTGTTCAGGTTTCTAAAATCTACACAGAATCTGATTTCTCCATTCTTCTTCCTTACTGGGACCAAGTTGGCCACCCACTCTGAATATCTCAGTGGCACGATGATCTGGGCATGTAGCAGCTTCTTCACTTCCCTCTCCATGATAGGCAGCAACATAGGATTGATCTGTCTTAGCTTCTGCCTAAATGGTTTTCCCTCCTTTTTCAACGGAATTTTATGCTCAATGACAGAAGTGTCATATGTTTTGAGATCTTCATAGGTCCAGGCAAAAACATCAGCAAATTCCCTCAATAGCTCAGCGTATTCAGCCCTCTGCTCCTTTGTCAGACTTCTGGACAATTTGACAAATTTGGGTTCATTCCCAGTGCCAATGTTGCACTAAGTTGTATCAGCGTCATCCTCTGAGATGTCCCCCTTTAATGCCACATCATTTCTATCAAAAAGCCTTTCCAAAGGAACCAGTCCCCTTGGAATATGATTGTTGGGCAACTGCACAATGCTATGCTCTGCAATCTTATTCAGAAAATTACCCCCATCAAGCGTGTCATATGTTTTGAGATCTTCATAGGTCCAAGCAAAAACATCAGCAAACTCCCTCAATAGCTCAGCGTATTCAGCCCTCTGCTCCTTTGTCAGACTTCTGGACAATTTGACAAATTTGGGTTCATTCCCAGTGCCAATGTTGCACTGAGTTGTATCAGCGTCATCCTCTGAGATG
Source organism: Picea engelmannii (assembly GCA_009831015.1). Lineage (NCBI taxonomy): Eukaryota > Viridiplantae > Streptophyta > Pinopsida > Pinales > Pinaceae > Picea > Picea engelmannii. Next base: position 56,757 of record ML791099.1, on the reverse strand, counting down.
TCCCCCTTTAATGCCACATCATTTCTATCAAAAAGCCTTTCCAAAGGAACCAGTCCCCTTGGAATATGATTGTTGGGCAGCTGCACAATGCTACGCTCTGCAATCTTATTCAGAAAATTACCCCCATCAAGCCTTTCTTCAAAGACAGAGTCTTGGTCAATATGCATCTCTGAAAATTCTTCGACGGTCTCCAAGAATTTTTTGATCTCAAGATCATCCTCGAACACCTTCCAATGTTTGACATTGTCAAGTATGGAGGACCTGTATTTTACTTCTACATCGTATCTGAATTTGGGTGGCAAGGGCACTTTGAAATTGCTTGCTGATGTAGTCAAGGAATCTGCCACTGTGTTCTTCTCTCTTGGGACGAAGGAAATATTAAATGCTGAGAAGAAACTGTCGATTAGGTCCCATACCTCATTTTTGTAACTCCTGAGTCGAGGATGCTTGGCTTGATAAACATTTATGATCTGCTGGACTATCAATTTTGCATCTCCGAACACTGCTACCTCCTGAATTCCCATCTCTTTTGCAACCCTTAAACCTAGAATAAGAGCTTCATATTCTGCCACATTGTTGGTTGTTTCAAATTCTAGCTTGTATGACAAAGATATGGTTTCCTGAGCAGGTGACACAAAAAATATTCCAACACCAGCGCCTTCCCTGGAAGAGGCTCCATCAAAAAACATTTTCCAGACGGAGGTCATGGGGGAAGAAAATTCATGAGAAGTGGTGGGTTGCTTTCAAAGTTTTAGAAGAGGCTCGGGAGAATTAGTGAGCTGCAGTAGACTGGAACCTAAATCAGTGTCAAGGGCAAAGATAGGATGGTTGGTAGGATTGGCTTCATCACTGATTATATAGGCTAGTTGGGCCTCTCTATACAACCTCCTGTGTTCCCCTCCAAAGACTGGAATGGTGGCATAAGTGAGATCCATCTGCAATGTTCCTCCAAGCTTTTTAATCCAAGACCTAGACAACAGCATGCCAAACTTGGGGGGAACATCAGCTACCACAATGTCCATGACCACACTCTTCATTGGCAGCTGAAATAAAGAGACCACCAAATCCTTGATGACTCCAAGACATCGCCTCCTCCTTGAATCAAAAGAGTACAGATCATGATAAGCCTTTGTCACTTCCAGTCCCAACTCTTCCATGACTATTTTGGGCATAAGGTTGTGGGAAGCTCCTGAATCCATGAGGCAATTATGCAACACTTTATCATGTATGTTCAGGGAGGTGTAGAAGGGAGGGGATGAATCATCTCTATCTTCTACCATGGGGTCTAGGACGACTGCTGGCTTTTCATCTTGGAGATTTATTGAGTCCGTGGAAGGCTGGGGGGGCTCAGATTGTAGCAGCTTGGAGAGGGACCTTTTGAAATCTTCATTTTTAACCAGTTCAGATAGGGGCACAGGAATTCTAATCTTCTGAATCTCATGCTCAAAACTAAAGGAGGGGAGAGACTTAGGAGCTTCCCTTACCTCGGAGGCAGGTTTCTTGGCTGCTAGCGAAGCATTCTGAGTTTTCTTTTCTTTAGTAGTGGTTGCTGCAGCTTTAGTAGGCCTTTCCGCTATGAGGGGTTGATCCTGGCTATCAAAATTCCTTTCTTTCCTTTTTGACCTGAGATTGTATCTGTTAGGAGTGTTGTTGGCCTTTTCCCCTTTACTCAACTCGTTGATTTGAGTGTTGATAAGGGATTCTTCATATGCAGATTGAGTCAAATGAGGAAACGGGGAAGTGTCCTCGATGCAGTGGATTTCAGGGTCGAGTTCATCTACCTCCTCCCCTTCCTCGTGAGCAACTAGGCTATTCTGGAGAGGGGTCTAAATCCTCTGATCATCCCTGTCTCTGCTTCTTTGTTCCTTTGGCAAAGTCTGTGGCATATGGTTACCAGGCCTCCTGAAACCTCTGTTATCAGTATTCTAGGGGTTTCTGTACGTGGGCTTCCCCTCTAACTCCCACCTATCCATCCTATCCAAAAGGGATTTCAGTGTTTTAGCCACCTCATCCGTCTGAAGAGGAAGGGGAGAGGAATGGGATGAGGAGGCCTCTGTTCTTCTCCTGGATACGTCTCTGTCAGCCTTATTCCTGAGCCAATCAACAGCCAATATGTTAGACTCTACTTCCACGGCTGCGTCCTGCATGTGAACCAGGGTGGTGGCTCTCCTTTCCCTCAGCAGGAGGTAGAAATCAGGATCAAAAGCGTTGGCATAAGTGATCTTTGCAGAAGCTTCGGAGGGCTTTATCTCAGTGGGGATCTTATTGTACATTTTATTAAATCTTTTGGAGAAGTCAGAGACAGACTCTCCTTCCTTTCTCTTCAAAGACCCAAACTCAGTCATGTAATACATGAAGTCCTTTTTGTCTCCCCATTGTCTCAAAAAGGCACTATCCAAAGCCTCAATCCCATCAATAGATCCAGGAGGCAAGGCCCTAAACCATTTTCTAGCCTCACCTTCAAGACTATGGACGAAAATCCTCATCCATACATCTGCATGCATGATAATATGGGCGTCTGTAAAACTGTAGAAGGCTTCAAGGTGTTCTTCTGCAGCTATGTCCGCTTCGTCCGTAAACTTGGGCAGCTGCTTGAGGTAGACATCGGCTGGAAGGTCATTGAGATGCTGAGGTAACACAAGGGGAGCATACCTAGCAGCTATAATAGCCTCTATTCTGGTCATGGGGGGATTTGCTCCTGTCATAGGAATATTAGGTGGAGGAGAACTTGGAGGAGGAGGAGTTCGCTAAGGGGCTACTGGGAATGAGCCACTAAGTGGAATGGGAAACAATAGGGGATTTAGGGAGAAGGCTAACAGGCTTAATTCAGTAGATGCTTCTCTTTGTGCAGGAGCGGCAACAGTAACAAGAGGAGGAGTGGTAAAGCTAGGAGTGGGGAAATCTTCTGTGGTCCTGGGTCTACGCCAAGGTACAGCTTCAGGGGAGAGGGGAGTGACAAGGATTTCTCCCTCCAATCCCAGACCAAGAGGGGAAAACTCAGCAGGAACACTCCCAAAATTCAGGAAACGGGAAACTTCAGAAAAAGGTCTGTTAAGAAACTGAGGAGGAGAAAATGGAGTTCCTACAGAAGGAGATGGCGGATTACCTGGTTCGACGGCGGAAGCTTCTCCTTCAGAGGCCTTTCCTTTTCTGAGAACCACCTCCGGATCAGTTTTAGGTGTAGCTAGATGCAGTTGTGGATGGGACCGCGTGTGTCTGCCTCTGAAAGCCACAATTAACACAGCAGGTTCGCCACAGTGGAGTCGTCACAATGGAGTCACCAAGTGCACAATAGCAATCTTCAAAGGCTCTGATACCTGATGCACCTTCAGAATCAGAGGCTCAATGTCGTTCAATCCCGGGGAAAATTTTCAACTTCATCCCCGGCAACGGCACCAGAAATGTTAGCGTCAGAAGTCACTCCTGGATTGCGACAGGAGCAGAGCCCAACGCCCATCAGTTTTATGTCACGATAAGTTTAATGGATGATCAAATGGTTAGAGACCCAGGACGGAATCACTCTAGCTCAGGGACCAGGTCTGGTATGTAAAGAACAAAGGAGGTCTTGATCTAACTTCAGTCAGTGGGTTGATTGTAAAATGAGCAAGTGGAAGACTTGGTGAGAGGAGTGAACAAAACTACCTCGGGCAACAAGCCTTTCAACAGTTTGCAGAAGAAAAACTCTAAATGCAAGATCCTCTTGGTTCAGAGTTTCGAGGAACTGAAGGGGTGACTTGACTGGATCCTCCAATTCCAAGTTATTCAGCGTCGAGAAAATCACAAGACCGATTAGAAACAACGCAGTTGTTATAGTGATCCAACCTACATCATCCTATAACAGCTACAACTCGACTGGATCCTCCAATTCCGAGTTGTTCTAATACAGTGTAAACAAAGACATGGAAAGAAGCTGACATTCATAAGGCAAGAAGTCTCAGATGTTAATACATAACCAAAATAACCAGTGCTTCGTTAAATCTTTTACAATCGGGAGCCTCGCTCAACCATCGATACTTCAAAAATGTCAAAACTAAGTACATATACTCCTAAACATTTGCCCAACAGAGGCGTCCTAGACTTTCAGAATGGGGCGTCTCTTCAATCAAATCTGGCCTGCACTCCTCTGTCATTCACCATCTTAACTCTGCATGGCTCATGCTAAGGGGTAGTTGAGCCCTTAAATGCTGAATTAACGTGTGCAGGCTTCCCTGGTGAGTCGAGGACTCGGCATGGCTTCTATGGAAAAAACCGGTACAGAGGACCATCTCGGGCAGACTTCTTGTCGGGACATCCATACCTTGCAATTAATGAGTGAGGCGAGGTTTCAACCACCCTCTCTCTTCTTCATTTACTCCGAGCAGGTATCAGGGTTGAGATCAAGTTGAACTGGCACCTCGAGAACACGGTGATCCCTTCTGCAGCTAAACCCGACGCTTCGACACTTCGCGTCTCGCGGATGGGAGGGAGCTACTCCTTGTGCTTCGAAGTCACGATGGGCGAAAAGGCGAAGAGCCTAATCGTGCACCACGTGTTCCTCTGGATGGACGGTTGAGACTACTCCGTGATACTGTGGGCCCGGGTCCGGGACGTCTTCGGCACTTTGCGTCTCGAGGATCCCAGTTGCAAAGAAAAGTGTTTCAAGGTCGCGATGGGCGAAGTGGCAACATAGCCTAATCGCGCACCACGCGTCCCTCTGGATGGACGGTCATGATCATTTGATGAATGCAATATAAGTGGTATCCATCGCTCTAATCGTGGCACAACTCTATTAACTGCGATTTCCCGCCGACCGTCGATCTGCTTCGCTAATTGATCCTTGTCGTTGAAATCAGACTGCTCGCTCGCTTGATTTTAAAACCCGAAATGGACTTCTCCTGTGGGCTGCTCTCGGCGCTTAGGCTGCAGCCTTGGACTAGAATGCATTTGATGGGTTTCCACACCCCATTTCTTCGCATTCTACATCAAGGGTCTGAAATCGGGAAAAACACCCCGCTTGCAAGAATTGGTGCTAACAAAGGGTATCTGGACAACCTTCAATACCCTTCCCTTCATGTAAAATGTGAGCCTTGACTCTTGTGTAAGAGCCCTTGAAGGTCCTATCCTTGTTGCATAAATTGCACTTCCATTCCCATGAACCTCCACCGGCACCCATAGCCTTGACCTTGGTAACATGCCTCCAAAGAAGATAGTATTCCTGTTGCATGCTTACTTCGGCTCTAGGATTAGATGAAATAACACTTTGAGAAGCCATGAATGTTGCAAGAAAAGAAGAAAATGAAAACTTTGTTCACCAAACAAAACAGAAAATTGTATATTGCAAACCAAGAGAAAAAAAACTGCTCACTTGATAAGCAAACATAAAATAAATCTACTCACCAAATAGAGAAGAAATCTGCTCACTAAAACCACACACAATCTCCTTGTTGTTGTAGGAAGCTCCTCTTGCTAATGAAAGTGGGAGGAATGAGTGAAGCAAATGGTTTCTTATAACAAATGAAGGAGATTTAGGGTTTTGGTTTGCAGCTAGAAGTTTATTTTTTTAATTAAAACAAAAACACAGAAAATCATCTTAATTCAATTTGGAGAAGGCAAAAAAGGCCTTAAACTAAAACTAACTGGAACTTTGGGGGCCCCACGACCCCCTTTATTTGCCTAATTTCCCTTTAAAAGCTGCGGAAACCTGGTCGTACAGGCATGGTATGGCCTTGAAACGTCGTCGATCATACCGTACGACATTTCCCTTTCGAGAAACGTCATACAGTATAGCCGACGGCGTTTTGGGGCTGTACCATACCCGTTTCGTCATACCGTACTGTACCAACCTCGAAAACAGAGGGGGGGGGGGCGTTTCCTGCAACATAGTATTCAGGCCATGGAATTTATCCATGCAATGCAATTAAAGGCCATGCAAACTCGCCTTGCAGAGGCGGAAGCTTGTATTAAGTATCCAGGCCCTGTTATCCCCGATTTTTAGGTATAACTAGGAGATCATGTCTCGAGGCCCACAGGTCCCGGACATGGAGTACCGAGAGCAGGATTGACCTAAGCATGGCCCTGGAGGGCCCATCCTTTTCTTCTTTCATCAGACTCGTCTTGTCAACACCACGGCATCCATCACCTTCGGCTTGGTCTTGTATCGAAGGAGGCTCTTGCTCCATGAGGTAATTGGTCCAAGTATCATGGTATGTGTCACTTTTGATCATTAAAACCTTTGAATATATGCATCTGATTCCTTTTTATCTCTAACAACTGCTTGGATATTACATTAGCCCAGTTGACCATGCTCTGGGAAATTGACAGGGTATCCTAGCAAGCCTATGCCCATAGGTCTGGGTTTGCCACTGGGGGATTTCTTAAAAGTCGTTGTCCGCTCCCATCATAGCACCACTATTTCATCTTATCTCCCGCTCACCTTTCCCATTCCCCTTGTCCGGGCATTAGATTGACATGTTTGTAGGGTTGCACCTTATCTCATGGGAAGAAGGGGCTAAAGGCCCACAAGGTAAAAGCAGCTGGTAAAAGATAAAAGCCTAGAAATGAAACCTCTAGATGCTTCGCCCAGGGATCCCCGAGAAGGCAATAAAAAGCCTCTCAGCAAGAAACAAAGGGGACCTAGCAAATAACAAACAAGACCTAGTCAAGAGAATAGGGGATCTCATCACGAGCCAGCTTATTAAGTTCATGGGTACCTAACAGTATGACATTGCCATCAGTTGGTTACCACACCAGGGCAAAATGACCTTTGGTTGCATGACCAAGGGAAAGGGGGTCTCATCACGAGCCAACCTTATCATCTTTGTGAAAGTACTTGTGGGTAACACTGTCAGCTCTGGTCACCATGCCAAGGCAGTGTCCTCTGGTTAGCCCTTGAATAAAGAAGAAAAGAAAGAAGAAAAAACAAATAAAAGAAAATAATAAAGGCAAGAACGGGCTTGGAAAAATTGCATCCATGACGGGTACAGCTCGCCTTCTACAAAGGCACCCACAGATAACATAATGCATCCCTAGCTCTCACTCTACCCACGTGTCTGGACATCCCCTAGCCACATCATCTCATTTACATGGTTTGGATGAAACCTTCCTGGAGACTTCCCGTTTCTTGTGGATACTAGCCCAATAGGACGTCTTGTCTTTTTCTCCAGTCATGTATTGTAGGTTTTTGTAATCTCTTTGAGCTATTGATTGATGTATTAGGGTCTTATGCATATGTTTGATAATATTGATGATGAAACGTGATTAACATTGCTATGATCCCGGTGACTAATGAGCCCATGGAGGGCGTAGTTTTTGATGTGAAGGACCATGCCCGACGGACAGGTACCATTTGGACTGGTACACATGGGGAGATGATCAGTTCGAACCTCCATGGGGCTGAAGAGCCCATCAGATGGTTGCTGACACCCCATCAGGGGGGCAGAGACAGGACAGTGTTTGACTGAGGTTTTGCACCAGAGAAGAAGAGAACATTCCATCAGAGGCACTTTGGCGGAGCCCGACCTGGGGGGAATGACCCCTTTTCAGTGGAACATTGGCCTTGGAAGGCCCTAGACGCCCCCATCCTCACCATGACATCATCCAGCTTCATGGACATTCATGGAGGCAAACTGGGCAGCAGTGGCACGTGTGGCATGTTGGAGAGGCCCCTAGGGGGCTAACGTTTTGCTCCTGGATGTCTCATCTGCCCTAAAAGGGGCTAGCGCCTCCCTTGAAGGGGATTTTACCTTTTTTTTACAGCTCAGTTAGGGTTTTAATTTGACAATTTAATGTAAAAATAGTATTATGGCCTTGTCAGCCTTTTTATGACCTAAAAGTTAATTAAGGTCATTGATACAGTATATATTGAGGAGTTTTAGCCTCA
>ML791099.1:0-23124 GCA_009831015.1 Picea engelmannii | reverse complement strand
ATATATATATATATATATATATATATATATATACTAAATAATGTTATAAGTGGGACCCCCTATAATGTCACTAAGAAGGTAACTAAAAAGAAGTCCCTCGAAGAAAAAGTCGCCTAGTCCTATATTCATTGATGGTTGTCTTGGATGCTTATTGATGGTCTGCATATTTATTATTTGGTATGAGCTTGGTTTTTGTTTTCAGAGAAATGAATGGTAAAAGTGGTGGTTTCAAATGATGATTAAAGAAAAATTCCTCATGGAGCATCAATTTCCAAAACTTTAAAGACGTCAATATTGGATAAAATCATCATCAAAATAGTTTAAGTTATGGTTGTTGGTTACGTTGATAATTCAAGGCTTCAAATGGTAAAAAAGGGTTCAATGTTGGAAAATGTTTTGACATGATTCGTTGGTTCACTACTACCTGATGCACTTGATGAATTTGTTTTTTTTGATATAGCTTGTTACATAAAAGGTGTTTTATATACATATATGCTTAGCGCATCACTTACATATTTCATTAGTTATGTATATGATCCATGCACATTATACAAGTTGCAAGAATATGTTCCATGTGATAACGACCTCGGTTGTTGATAAAAGGTGGTGGTTCGAAGGTTTACATATGGTAAAACTTGCAAGTCTTAACGCATATTGGATATACAATCCATATTGGATACGGTCAACAGTCGCATGTAATAGGTGGTTGTGTTGGTGGCACGTGATTTTTGAGGAGTTGGCAACTACTTGGCATTTAACGATTACATAGGGTTTTGGCTTGGCTTGTCCTCGGTTCAATGGATGTTTAATGTTGGCCTTCACCCCAGCACGACGTGACCAGCTGAGTTAATGCACCACCACCGTTGGTATACCACCTTGGGTTTTGGCATCCGTATCATTTGGTTTTGGAGCAAGCTCAAGTATTGGTAACTATTGCAACCGCTCAGAGGCACCATTTAACCCACCCAGCAACAAGTGTCAGGGTTTTGTTTCCCTATCATCTAAAGTATTTTTGTTTTGCTAAATAGTTTATGCTTGCTCTGTGACTACTTGTTGTGCTTGCATTCGATGCTTTCTTGTTCTGCTTTCTATAAAAGAAAAGAAATATTCTGCTCTTGGCTTTAATGATTAACTTGCATGGAAGCTCGAATGAGTTGGTTGATAGTTTTGATTTTGAGTAGTTGATTGCACATTCACTATGTCGATTTGTTGGTTTGCGGTTGTCAATGAATTATTCAAGGACAAGGTCTGGAGTTTATTGTATTAGGGTATTTTGTATCACCTACTGGCAGTGCATGCACACTCTGCATATTTTCTTCCCTGATGACAGCGTCATGTGACCTTATGCATACCCTTATTTGAGTTTTGAGGAAGGCTTTTCGTTGGTTTTTACTTTCAAACCTAACCAAGTCTAAGTTTGAGTCGTGAATCCACTGGGTTAAAACCCTCGTCATACTTGGGGTTTGTTGTTGGTTTGCTCCGTTACCAGTCACAACCCTTATCGACCTGGATGTCACTTGTTGGTTGTACATGATATATAAAAGCTGTTAAAAGATGATAGTGTTTTGCTACGTATTATGAAAAGGGTCGCACCAGAATTTAAATAATTTGGAAAGGATCCATGATAGATATCATGTTCTAAAGGGTTTGAACCTTGTCATTTTATGATACCCTTGCCATAACCGAAATTTTAAAATGGGTTTTGCCCATATGATTTCAAATCGACTCACCCTTTTGTTGCTACGATATTTGGTGGAAGAGAAAGTGGTTTGCCTCCCCTGGATCCGATTACAGTCACAACAAATGATGTTGTATATTATTGTTTGTTGCATTTGATGTTTGGCGCATGTCTTCCACCCATTGCAAAACAAATGCTTAGTTGGATATCAGTTCTGGAAATCGCATGTATATAGTGGAACATGTGTACATTTGATTGAGATTTGATTATTTCAATACATGGGAGCTTGTTTGATTGATGTTTCGATTCCTGGTTGATATCCTGGGCGCTGTTACGTGGAATCTTACATTCAACGTCTGCAATGATATACTGTGATTTAATAAAAATGAAAATGGATGATACATGGATTTTTTTGTGAATAATAGATGACACCAGAGGTATGACTGAGAGTATTATGGGAATGAATTCTGGCAATAATCGAACTGTTGTAAGAATTTTGATGAAAGGATAATAAAATGAGATCGACCTTTAGGATCGAACATTATGGTTATGTGGTTATTATAATTCTGCTTGTTGGGGTCATAAAGGTGGATAATGATTGAAGTCAATTGTGTTAATTTTTGGCTCAAGCACATGTGGTTTATTTTAATTTTTTGTTTAGCATTACTTGAACCATACACAATGACTACAGCGACAATAACTAGCTGCAGTAAACCAAGATCACAAGAAGAATAACCATGCACAAGAACACAAGAAATATCCTGGGAAACCCTTATGCACAAGGGAAGAAAACCCAGCAATCCTTTGTTATATTCTCAAGAGAAGATCCCCCAACCACCACCAAACCTAGCACACAAAAGGGTGTTGCAGTTCTCATAATTTCAGACCTCAACTTCTGAAATCATGAGATGACACAATGATAAGTGTAATCCTCAATGGGGATTCACCTTCTCAATGGAGATTCACCTTTATTTATACAAAACTTATCACATCAAATGATGTGTCTATTGGCATAATAGGGCCGACCTATACAACTTAATAATATAATTAATATAATTGATAATTACAATATTAATTATCTTTACATGGTGGGGCCAACCTGTTGTTGAAAAGTCAACAAGAAACATGTGTCTAATTTACTTTTCCCTTAAATAAATTGGACAATAAATATTAATCTATTATCTCATAATTACTTGAAATAATTAATTGAAATGGCAAATCAGTTAACTATGGGAAATTCGAGTTCAAAGGTTGGCTGGTAAGACATGGAGGTGACTTGAAGTTGTAACAGAATTATAAGTGTAGTTATGAGAGTTGTGAAGTAGTTTAACTCAGTTAAGTGAGTTAAGCCCAATTGTACTAGTTGTAACTGAATTACACTAGTGAGAGTTCAGTGAATTAATTATTAATTAATTCACAATCAGTGAACTCACATGCAACTGAAGATTCACCACGGTTAACTACATGCATGCCAGATCCAGTGGAGACCCAGTTGAGATAACAGGTGAAAGGGGCAGTTTGGCTATCAGTTGTGATTTGAGTGAAGTGCACTCATGCAATCACACATGCAGTGGATATGCTCATGAGCATGTGAAAACTAGGCAATTCAAATTCATTGTGAGAATTCTAATTGCAGGGATTTGTGCAGAGGAGGCAGGTTGTCTGGAGACAGAATAATTGGCACATGAATTTGTCAATTTTTGTATGACAGTGTGAGACGATTGTATTGTACCGAGAGCTCTTGGATTAGAGTTTTGTATGAGATTGTTTCATGATCCATGATATACATAATATATGATAGTGGGGTTTTTAGCTTTACGCTTTCCCGGAAAAACTTATGTGTTATGTGTTCTTGATATTTCATTTTGTGATCGTGGTTTAAATTTCCGCAAGAATATTAGTAGAAGCGATTTTGTATTTAACAGTGGCATATAATTGTTAGATCAGGAGAATCGCAGGAAATACTTTAATTGTATTGAAATTTCTACACATGTACCCTTTACAACATAATTAGGGTTACATGTAAATCTTACTCTTAGACAATATAGAAAGGGATCCACACGTCCACTAGTGCTCAACCACTAGGGACACGTCCACCTGTGCTCAGCCACAAGGACGTCATACTCAACAGAATCATCTGGAATACCACATCGTCTCAACTCTCACACAGAGGAGAACGATACACCCATCACATGGGCACACCCAACACTAGGGGACGACTCAACTCTCCAAAGGAGAACGATGTCCCAACCATTGGGGGATGACTCAACTCTCACACAGAGGAGAACGATGCCCCGTCACGTGGGTATGCCCAACACTGGGCTCCCTCTCAGGTCGACTCAACTCAGTCTCAGAGGAGAACGTAAATCTTACTCTTAGACAATATAGCAAGGGATCCACACATCCACTAGTGCTCAACCACTAGGGACACATCCACCTGTGCTCAGCCACAAGGACGTCATACTCAACAGAATCATTTGGAATACCACATCGTCTCAACTCTCACACAGAGGAGCACGATACACCCATCACATGGGCACATCCAACCACTGGGGAACGACTCAACTCTCCAGAGGAGAACGATGCCCCAACCACTGGGGGATGACTCAACTCTCACACAAAGGAGAACGATGCCCCGTCACGTGGGTATGCCCAACACTGGGCTCCCTCTCAGGTCAACTCAACTCAGTCTCGGAGGAGAACATATCCTGGAGGTTTTCTCACAACGTTGCAATCATCAACACTCCCTCTCAACTAGGGAGGCATTCTCCACCAGGCCAAGTCTCTCACGGAAGTACTCGAACTTCGTCCTGGCAAGCGGTTTGGTGAAGATATCTGCAATCTGCTCACATGTAGGAAGGTACTGCACGTGTACTGCTTTCCTCTGCACCATGTCTCTGATATAATGATATTTTATCTCAATGTGTTTCGCTTTATCGTGAAACATAGGATTCTCATAGAGCTTCACACAGCTCTGGTTATCATAATGAATAATGGTAGAATCCATCTCATGATCAAATAAATCTATAAGGAGCTTGCGAAGCCACACTACTTCGCGGACTTCCATACTCAACGCTATATACTCTGCTTATGTGGTACTCAAAGCCACAGAGCTTTGTTTCCTGCTGCACCAAGAAACCATGGCAGACTCCAAGGTAAAACATCAACCAGATGTGCTCTTTCGGTCCCCTACACTTCCTGCCCAATCTGCATCAGCATATCTCTGCAATCTCATGTCTACACCGGAGGCATATCTCAGACCATATCCAACTGTGCCTTGTAGATATCTCAATACATGCTTCGTTGTTATCCAGGGAGTCTGTCTTGGTCATGTATCACAAATCCCTCTGGCTGCTCGATGTAAACTTCTTCCTCAATCTCACCATTGAGAAAGGTTGTCTTTACATCCATCTGATGTAGTTTCCAACCCATAGATGTAGCTAGTGTAATGATAGTACGAATGGAAGTGTATCAAGCTACTGGAGGAAATGTCTCCTCATAATAAATTCCCTCCACCTATGAGAATCCTCTGGCTACAAATCTCGCTTTGTATTTCTCGACACTTCCATCAACTGCATGCTTGATCTTATAGATCCACTTGAAAGTCACTACAGACTTCCCTTCTGGTCTCGGAACAATATCCCACACATCAATCTTCATGATGGATTGATACTCTTCTATCATGGCATCTTGCCATACCTCCTGACCTGCTGCTTCTCCATGACAAGAAGGCTCGGTATCAATGATGTGGCTCATGGTTGAAACATTGCTCGGAAATCTCTTTGGTTTCTTGCTCTCTCGGAATGTGCCTCGAGGTTGCATGTCCCTCTACCTCCTGCAAAGTTTGTCGAGCCCAGGCAAGCCTTTTATGGCCTACTGCAATGTCTCTGGGAACATCAACTGGAGCAACTGGATCAACTGGAACAATGGTTGTCTCCCTTAATCGTTGAAGGGGAGAAGGTATTGTCTCTTCCGTCTTCTCAAATAGTTTGACTCCCTTTGAAGTCTAAAGGATAGACATTTTCCTTTTTATGTGTTGCTAACCTGGAGACATCTCATGTCTTCTCAGGTCCTCTGCTGACTCTACAGTACTTTGTTGACCTCCCGTACTAGGATAATAATCAACCAAGAAAATTTGGACTTCCGTACCAGGGATAATGGTCCAAGTCATGAGGGCTCCCACACCAGGGATAATACTCGTCATCATCAAAATGCAAGCAATTACAGAGTAATGAAATCAAATAAGTAATGTAGCACAAACTTACCTTAGTCTGCAACCATGCTCAATCTTGCTTTTGGTCTTCCCGAGAAGACTGAGATAGAGAAGAACTCCTCGTCGTTCTTGCTTACATTCCTTGACTTCTTTTGAGGTGGCTAATGCTGCTTCCCTTCCATATCACTAGCTGCAAGCTTAGTCTCATAGTGACAAGGGCTTGAACCCTTTCACATCACTAGCTGCAAGTCTAGTCTCCTAGCGACAAGGGCTGCAAGTCTAGTCTCCTCACTAGAGTTTGAATATAGCCCACCCTCAAAAGTCTCACCAAGGTTTAATCTTGAAACAAGTCTTCAGAAGTCTTACCTCAAAACTAAAACTTCTTCAAACTCAGATTTTGATATGCTTCCTGTAGCAAGCCTTGAAACTTGTGCCCAAGATGAGTCTCTAGCTGCTCCTCAATCTTCACTTGGTTATGCACAAGATGGTTCCAAACTTCATCTTTAAACTTCTCTTGAAAAAAGCCTCATGACAGACCTTGTTGTAGTTGCAGATTCACCCCATAAACAGCTTCAGAATTATTACAAGACCGCTTCAGAAATTACTTTAAAATCTGCCTCAGGTTCTTGCTGTCATGACCTTAGTTCTGCCACAGAACTGATATAGGATTTGTTGGCCAAGGAATCTGCCTCAGAACAGGCTCCTTTGCTAGGTTATATAACTACTTCTGTAACTGTTTTAAATACCCCTGAAAAAAAAAAAAAACTGCTGCAAACTTTCCTCAAACTGCACACAAGATACCTTGAAACCAGGCCTGGAATTCACACTAAAGGCTGCATTAAGCTTGGCCACATCTAGCACAAAGAACTGTTGGGAACCATGGCTGCAACAGACTTGAAATTCGGCCTCACTCCATGCTTAAGACATACCACAGATTTGGTCCCTCTGTACCTCAGAAACTTCTCTGAAATTTTGCACCCAGAACTGCACTGAGAATCGCCCTTTCTGCTTCTGAAATCTGTTCTTAAGAACAGGTCTGAACTATACTGGAATACCCTCAAAATATGTGCTGAAATTTGCACAAAAGACTGCCCCAAACATTTCTCAACCTCACCTTAAGTTTGTTTTAATTTTTCCTAAGTATAGGCCTCAAAACAGACATGAATTTGCCTAAAGACAGACCTGGAACAGACTCAGAAATTCGCTGCAATGCTCTGAAATTTTCGCCCTCTATTACAGCCTCAGCTCTGCCCTTGTCCTAGCCACAGACAGCCACAAATTCACCACAGAACTCGCCTTGATGCTCCTGGAGACCACTTCAGAACAAGCCTGGAGTTCGCTTCAGATTTGGCCTCAGAAAATGCGCCTTGCTTGCCTCAGAAATTACCCCACAGGCCTCAAGCCCTACCAGAAGTCTGCAGCTGCCTTAGAGGCCTGCAGCCAGCCTTTAAATTTTATTGCAGGGGTCCGGCCCCTTTCTTATACCAGCGGCAAGTGTTCTATCAGCCTTTTAACTGTCCACGGCTACCTCCTATGATGTGCAACGGTCATCTTCAGGACCCGCTCTGATACCATGTTAATTTTTGGCTCAAGCACATGTGGATTATTTTAATTTTTGCTTAGCATTACTTGAACCATACACAATGACTGCAGCAACAATAACTAGCTGCAGTAAACCAAGATCACAAGAAGAATAACCATGCACAAGAACACAAGAAATATCCTGGGAAACCCTTCTGCACAAGGGAAGAAAACCCAGCGATCCTTTGCTATATTCTCAAGAGAAGATCCCCCAACCACCACCAAACCTAGCACACAAAAGGGTGTTGCAGTTCTCATAATTTCAGACCTCAACTTCGGAAATCATGAGATGACACAATGATAAGTGTGTAATCCTCAATGGGGATTCACTTTTATTTATACAAAACTTATCACATCAAATGATGTGTCTATTGGCATAATAGGGCCGACCTATACAACTTAATAATATAATAAATATAATTAATAATTACAATATTAATTATCTTTACATGGTGGAGCCAACCTGTACCATTTACAACATAATTAGGGTTACATGTAAATCTTACTCTTAGACAATATAGCAAGGGATCCACACGTCCACTAGTGCTCAACCACTAGGGACACGTCCACCTGTGCTCAGCCACAAGGATGTCATACTCAATAGAATCATCTGGAATACCACATCGTCTCAACTCTCACACAGAGGAGAACGATACACCCATCACATGGGCACACCCAACCACTGGGGGACGACTCAACTCTCTAGAGGAGAACGATGCCCCAACCACTRGGGGACGASTCAACTCTCACACAGAGGAGAACGATGCCCCATCATGTGGRTATGCCCAACACTGGGCTCCCTCTCAGGTCGACTCAACTCAGTCTCAGAGGAGAACGTATCCTRGAGGATGTCTCACGACGCTGCAATCRTCAACAAATTGTAATGAAAGCATGTCCATTTTTATTCCTGTCATACTTAACATTTTTCATCCATTACAATCCCTTTTCACTATCCCAACTACMTGTTTCATTCCCATGCTTGATTGCAATTGTATAAAGTRTCTCATAGCAGAATTATTTGAGTTTGAAGAAGTGTTCGGTTGGTTTGATGTTTGCTCTATTCTATATCCAAGGATGTTCATAGGAGTGTAATGATTTGATAGAGCTAATTATGGTAAATGAACAGTCCATATTAMATTTCCTTATCATACTTACCATTTTCCGCTCATTATAAGCCCAATCATGGAATCCCAAGAACCCTTCKAAGTCCTTGTTCTAAGTGATTATTAGCTCTAGGACATGAAGTGCATAGTGATTGCTTGCATATGTATTGTGGTATATAGAGCCAGGTCTAAATTATTGTTTTGCAAATGTTTAGATGATGGATTAATGATGTTATGGTTCTGATGTTGTGAATGTGTATTAGAATGAGCTTTTTCAGCAGAGGCAGTCATGGCAGAAAAGGAAATAATAGAGGTAGAGGGCTAGGTCCTTGGCAAAGGGGTAATGAGAGGCTCCAATTTTCCATACATTTTGATGCAGATTCGGAAGAATTCAATCAGTTGCTGCAAACAGGTTTCCTCAATTTGGCTGGCCAACAAGCCTATAGACCTCCACTTATGCCTGAAAACCCTCGTCCAAGCATCGGTATTCCAATACCAAACCATGTTTCCGCTCCTCTAGTTAGACCAGAACATGATGGCTGGCAAAATGTTGTACATCCTCCTTCTGGACAGTCACATGGCTGGCCAAATATTGATCACCCTCAGCAGCCTCCTTTTCATGTCTGGCATACTGCTTCTCCCTTGCATCAGCAACCTATATCCCAAGCCTCACATGCCCATCATACCAAGGCCAAGATCATTGAACTTGAGGATAGTCCAGATAAAGAGAAAGTAGTAACAGTTGAGTCAAAGTCATCACATGAATCATCACATCCAGTCACTTCACATGTGCAGGGAAATGATCAGAAATCTGCTAAGGCGGGTTCATCAGTTGGGAAAAATGAAGGGGATGAAAATAGTCATGGGAAGAGAGGAGTAGCCTCTCACAGCAAATATGGTTTTTCATGATTTTGTTAGCATTTGTATATGAACTTATTTGCACTTCATTTTGGACAGCATGTTATTTTGGCAGCTTATGATTTGGACAGCATGTTATTTTTGACAGCTCATACTTTGACAGTTTTTGGACAGCCTTATATTTTTATGCTATTTATTTTTTGCATAAATCTACATGATGATTAAAGCTGCATGAATTTAAATAATTGCTTCATGGAGCGCCAAGGGAACTCTTATGAACTTTCCATCTTATGCATTTTAATGACAAGGAGTGTATGAAGTGGCAAGCTGATATGTCTTGCATATAAGGTGGAAGTTACAAGGAGGAAATGGTTCATTAATTGGTTTATATGAAATAGGGGTCCCCACTTATTAACTTTATTTAGTACCCTTATCTTATTATTATTATTATGTATTATTAGTCTACTTGACAGCTCTCCTATTAACTATCTGTTAGTTAATAAATTAACTAAAAGTGGTTGAATGATTCAACTACCTTGGAGATATTTAAAAGAGCAAGCTAGACAAAGTAATAGGAGAAAACACATTGCTCTGATAAGGTTTGCTCTTATTCCCAAGTGAGATTTCATTACTACTTCATTCATTTCTGATTTCTAAGCTAAGACATTTCCTGTGATAGCAGGGTCTGTTGAAGGTGACGAAAAGTTAAAACCAAGAGGCATTGAATTCTGATATGCATCCAGGTTGATTGTCTATTTGATAGTCTCCAGACCTCTTTTGGTTTCTGGATTAGTTTCTCAGTACTAAATAGGATTCTTGTGCATAGTCATAACAGAGTGCAAGTTGTGGTTGTCGGCTTATCATTCTTGGTCTGATTTGAAGGCACCAGTGGCCTATGTGTATGTTACCTTAGGTTGCTAGACTTTCATCTGGTCCATACTTTGAAAGTATGAGAAGTGTATTGGCTGTTACAGAATGAATGAATAAAATCGTTGATGGTTTTACAACTCTCTTGGTCTCTTTTATTTCTATCAGATTATGTGATTTTTCTTTATGTTTATGTTTTTATATAAAAAAATCAGACTTTTTATTTCAGTTTGCATTTAATAAATAAATTTAAAACAGCAATTAGTCTTTAAGTCAAATAACTTGAAGGTTAATTGAACTTGCGATAAGGCTATAAATTAGGGTGATAATCCCGCCTATCTTGTCTTAGCCAAACAAGATTCGAAAAAATGTTGTGAGAGGAGCAGTCATTTCTTTTACTCAACATTTTCTTTGGCGACCATATTGGGGATGAAGGACTCAATTTTCATTTCCGTGATTTGTCTTTTTTGTACACTTGTAAATTTACCGTTTATATTCACTGCTTTACTTTCAGTTTGTTGTCTGTTTATAGCTTGAATACTTCTGTTCAGATTTTTCTCTTGACTCATGATTGTACCTACTCAAAGACAGACCAACCTAGGTCAAGATTTAGAGGATCAAACCAGCATTACCCTTACCTTGAACAATCTCATTCTTGAGACTACCAATAGTCAGGCTGAACTAAATCATTCTTGGGAAGTTGTTTCTGAAGAAGCTCGAATTAGGGAACAGTGGGATGCCCGTCAGAGGATGATTAGAAACCATCCTAGTCCATAATTGCTTACCATGACCATGCCTACCCTTGCTCAACCCAACATTCCTGAAGGTCCCATCAATCAGAACGTCTCATTTACTTTATTTCGTGAAATCCTCAAACATTCTCGTACTAGGCCTGAGTTACACCGACACTAGGAAGTTATTGCTGCTAAAATCTGTCTCCAGCAAGATTTGGATGTGACCAAAGGAGACAAGCCTTCAACAAACCCCGAAATTAGCTCATCTTATGTCCTCTTCCTCCCATATATCTTGACGAATACGAGGTCAATCACCTGACTTTACTCTCATTCCCGAAGTAGGAAGAAGAAAAGTTGTTCTCCAAGGACAACAACCTGAACTCCATCGGTCTTTGTCTAATTCGGCTAGTTCCTCATCCTCTCCACTTCCCTACATCTTCAAAATGTCGGGCACTAGTAGTGGAATGAGAAGCAGTGGTTCTGGAGGTGGCACCAGTAGTTCATCTTCATCACAACCTTCTGCTTCAACTTCGATCGGGAGTATCTATAGCCATGCTATCCATGTTCAATCCACCACTAACCCAGCCAAAGTCATTAAGAAATATGGATTGTTTCAATTCGAGGAAGATGTCAACGCTACTCCGTGGCATGTTTCTTCCCCCTTAAATCTCACAACTGCAGCCAATCCTTTGCCTAAGTTCAAGGATCATTTGCCCAAGTTCTCAGGAAACGATACCATTTCTACGAACGAGCATTTGATTGCTTTCTCAAATGCTTGTCATAACATTGGCGCAAATGACAATGATACATGTATGTGCTTATTTGTCAACTCTTTAGAAGGAAAAGTTGCGGCTGATTTCTTTGATTTGCCTACGAAGATTTTGTCTACCTAGGATGAATTAGTCTACTGGTTCAAGTCCACTTTTGGACAACCCAAAATCCCAGCTGATCGGTTAAAAGAGTATATTAATATTACATATAACAAAGGTGAAACCATTAAAGCTTTCAATCTTCGCTTCACCAAGTTATATAATCAAATACCTGAACTGATCAGACCGCAAAATCAAGCTGCATTCATGCATTACTACAATGCTTTACCCTCTGCCTATCGTCACAGATTGGAAGAGAAGGCCATAGATAATATCGGATCTTCTCTTCAGACTTGTTTGGAGTACAAAGAGAAGCTAGACAGGACTGGTCTTCCTAAAGAAGACTATGCCAAACAAATTGATATGTCTATCGTCCTGCAGCTGATGCAAGACATTATAATCGAATAATTTCTTTTGAGAGAAAGGGAATTACTCCCGCCGCGACTGTCGAAGCTTCCACACATGTTGCAACTAGGAATTTCGCAAACACTAACTTTCAACCAAAAGCCATATTGCCTAGAGCATGTTGTAATTTTTGTGAAGAACATCACGAGGAAAGCACTTGTGAAATCAAGAAAAATGTGAGGGATCGAATCTTTGGCAAGAAACCAGACACTACCATTGGTGTCTTAGATTGGGCCCTGCGGGATGATGTTATGGTAGTTAATACCATAAATAAATCATATGCCAATAAGGGCAAAGTTGATTCTTCCAAGACTACTTTTGCCCCTAGCACATCCACTCAAAATACTGACTCACAAGCTACTCACCTTTCTACCAGTCATCAAGTCACTGCTCCTTCTTCAAAGTATAATATTTTAAATCAGTTGGCAAACATAAAAGCTTATGCTACTCTTTTGGATATGGTGATTGTACCAGAATAGCAGCAACGTCTTAGAAATTTCATGGAAGGTAAAACTTCTAACATAGCCAACCTGACGGAAGATTACGATGAAGAAGAGTCTCATGTAAATAAGATAGGTGTAAATAACTTTAAGAGATATGTAAATTACCCTCCTTTCTATATTGTTGTAAAGGTTTTAGACAAAATAGCCCATTGTTGCCTCATTGATGGTGGCTCAGGTCCAAGTTTCATGTTAAAGATCATTATGGAAGAGCTAGGCCTCTCATGTAGAAACGAAAATGTGAGAAGCATGCTCTCCTATAATAATCAACAACAATCCACAATTGGTGAGATCAAAGATGTAACCTTAGTACTTTGCGCACATCCTGAAATACGCACCACCCTAAACATTAAAGTCATTGATATGTCAATCAACAATTACTCAATTATTTTCGAGAGAGACTGGCAAGCCTTAACGAGTGGTTACTTGTCTTTAGATGGGTCGCATTTGTCTATCCCTAAGGATGGGAAGAACGTTATTGTTCTCAGAGAAGATCGTATCTCACCTTACATTGAGAAAGTTCCTCAACTAAATGTCAATTATGTTGAGGAAAGACTGGGTGTTTATTCTATTTTCACAGAGGAAGATGGCGTGCCACACGAACCGTTTGAC
This sequence comes from Picea engelmannii, assembly GCA_009831015.1. Lineage (NCBI taxonomy): Eukaryota > Viridiplantae > Streptophyta > Pinopsida > Pinales > Pinaceae > Picea > Picea engelmannii. The sequence continues at coordinate 9,704 of ML791099.1, read as the reverse complement.
TATGATGATGGATTGTGGCATACGCACTTTGATGGTGCATGCTCCAGCAAAGGAAATGAAGTTGGGATTATCCTTTACTCACATGTAGGAAAAATCTATAATTTCTCTTTCAGGTTAGAATTCGCTTGCACCAACAATGTTGTCGAGTTTGAAGCCCTATTGTTAGGTATCGAAAATTCTTATAATCTTGGTTGTGGTCATCTTACCGTTTTGCGATTCTGAGCTTATAGTTAATCTTGTTAGAAAAATCTATAATCCCAATAACAAGCTGATGAAAAGATACACTCAGGTCGTTTGGGCCTTGATTTCAATATGTTGTCTTTCAACATCACTCACATAAAAAGGGAGCTTAACACCATGACTGACAGGTTGGCAGTTTTTGCTGCCTCTCCTACCCGACAGCTGTTACCACAGCGACCTGATTGCACTTTTATGTCTCTTTATCGCCCACGTATACCTGACAATGTTGAATCATGGTTTTCAAAAATGATGAGGATATTTGTGCTTTCTTACAAAGTGAACTCCTTAAGCCTAAGGAAGTAATTTCTATGGAAGATCATAAGTTTCCAAAAGGCTTGACTCCTCTTGAGAGTTCATCTTCAACGAGTGATGTTGGTAAAAAGGAAAATACTGAAGAAGAGGAGTCAAAGAGGAAAGTTGGAGACATTGTCTCCGTGAACATTCGAACCTCAGACGATCCCAAGATTCTTAAAATAGGGGCCCAGTGTTCACAAGAGGAAAAAGAAAGATTCATGGATTTATTCCATGAATTCAAGGATGTCTTTGCTTGGTCGTATGAGGATCTTCGGTGTTTTGATCCAAACATCATCCAACATGCCATTCCTGTTAAGGAAGGGACGAAACCAGTAAGGCAGAGACAAGGGCCTATAAACCCTGCCCTCGAAGCTACTATCAGAAAGGAAGTCAAAAAGTTGCTAAAAGCTAAAATCATCTTTTCGGTAAAGTATTTTGAATGGGTCTCAAATATGGTTCCTGTACGAAAGAAAACTGGTCAGATCAGGTTATGTGTCGACTTTCGTGCTTTGAATAGAGCTAGCGTTAAAGATAATTTTCCACTTCCTAATATGGAAATGATCCTATAACAGGTGGTCAGGTCTCAAATAATGTCCCTACTTGACAGTTTTTCTGGATACAATCAAATTAGAGTCAAGAGGGTTGACATATATAAAACCACATTCACCGCCAAATGGGGCACCTTTGCCTACGAACACATGTCTTTTGGCATGTCTAACGCAGGTGCCACATTCCAAAGAGCTATGCAAATAACTTTCGACGATCTGATCGGTAAGATAATTCAGGTTTATCTTGATGACTTAACTGTTTACTCTAAGAACCGATCAGATCAATTTGGTCATCTTGGGAAAGTCTTTCTGCGTTGCAGAAAATTGTATGTCATTGAATCCTTCTAAGTCTATTTTCGAAGTCACTCAAGGCAAACTCCTTAGTCATATTGTTTTTTACTGCGGTATTAGTATTGACCCCAAGAGAGTTGTTGTGATTATCAACCTCCTTGCTCCCACCTCTAAACAAGGAGTTCAAGCTTTCATGGGTACTATTAACATCGTTAGGAGGTTTGTTCTCGGCTTCGCCATGATGGTTAAACCTATTCATAATTTGCTGAAGTAAGATAGAACCTTCTCTTGGACTGATGAGGTAGAAAAGGCTTTTATAGGAATCAAGAAGGCAATCAGCTCTGCACCAGTGTTAGCCAAACCTGGTCATAATAAAGACTTCATCATCTATACCAATGCCACAGAAGAGGCAATCTCTTCCATTCTCCTGCAAGCAAATGACCAAAATCAAGAAAAGCCTATAGCCTATACGAGTCAAAGTTTGTCAGATGATGAGGTGAAATATACTTTGATTGAAAAACACACTTTCGCCTTGGTAAAAGCTATAGGAAAATTTAGGCATTTTATTTTGGGCAAGCAAACATAGGTAAGAGTCCCTTTACTTGCAGTCAAGTTTTTGCTTACACAAACTCATCTGTTAGGAAAACTTGCACATTGGCTTGCCAAAATTCAAGAACACGATTTAATGATTACTACAACCAAGATAATTAAGGGACATGATCTAGCTCTTCACTTGGCTCAACATCTTGAACCAAGTGATTCTCTTGAGGAAGATGAGAACGCTTTGTCAACATTGTTTTACTTAAAAACTCTTGATATAGATCTTGTTGACCATCCTTGGTACAAAGATATCATTTATTATCTCTTACATCAAAATTGTCCAGATCATTTAGATTCACATTAGTGTAGAAGACTGCGCTTGATAGCCCCAAAGTTCCTCATCTTGGGAAACATTCTTTTTCGCAAATCTAATGATGGGTTGTTGTTAAGATGTATTGATGATAAAGCAGCCCAAAAGGTTTTGAATGAATTTCATGGATCAGTAGATTCTAAGCTCCATATTGGTGGCCATTTCGCAGCGAAAGCTACAGCTTTCAAGATTATCAAAGCTGGTTATTTTTGGCCCTTGATGTTTCAAGATTCTTTCAAGTTTGTTCAGGCTTGTGATAAATGTCTAAAATTTTCTGGCAGGGAACAGTTTTCTGCTATGCCTTTACAGCCAGTTTTACCTGATTTCCCATTTGCTAAATAGGGATTAAACTTTATCGGCCCTATTAACCCCCCATCTTCTACAGGGCATGTATTTATCCTAACAGCAACTGACTACTTTACTAAGTGGACCGAAGTTGTCCCTCTTAAGAATGCACAGGATGAGCAGGTTATTAACTTCTTAGAATCTAATATCTTTTCTCGCTTTGGTCTTCCGCTCGAAATAATCTCAGACAACGGATCAGCATTAATTTCGACAAGGTTTACTCGGTTTCTGAACAAATTCGGGGTCAAACACTTTACCTCATCCACCTATTACCCTCAAGGAAATGGGCAAGCCGAGTCCACTAACAAGAACCTGATCAGAATTCTGAAAAGAATTATCGACGATAAGCCCTGCCAATGGCATACCCTCCTCACATATGCATTATGGGTTGATTGCACAACCACCAAAAATAGCACTGGTCACACTCCTTTTCAACTTTTATATGGCCAAGAAGTTGTTGTGCCTGTTGAATTTGAGCTCACATCTCTTCGTTTAACTATGCAAGCTGAGGAATTGAATTCTACTGGTATTTCCCAAAGGATGAATGCTTTGCTAGGCTTAGAAGAACAAAGGAATCATGCATTGGAAAATCTTAAAAAAAGGCAGCAGACAATCAAGAAATACTTCGATAAGCCCACTAAATCTCTAAAGTTTAAGGTAAATGACAGGGTCTTGCTTTAGGACTCTGCACATGCTGAGAAAGGCAAGCACTCTAAATTTCAGAAACTCTGGCTAGGTCCTTACAAAATCGCTCTAATAGTCGAAAACAATACGTACACGTTAAAGGATTTTGAAGAGCGGTTATTCTCTTTTACGACTAATGGCTCGCATTTGAAACATTATGTTGAGCCTAGCTAACTGTTACATTTTCTGAATCAATGTTTCATGTAAATATTAGTTTAGGTTGTACAGTTGCTTGTTTTTCTGCTCATTATTTTTTCATTTCTGTTGCTTCAATTTCAATTTTGTTTGAGTTGTGATTACAACTTTATTTTTATTTCACTACGGTTTTATTTCTTTGTTGCTTTACCCTCAATTTTGTGGACTTTGTTTCAGTCTGATTTAGATAAGTCTGTACAGCCACAGTTTTTCCTTGCCTGCAGGGGTATGCTTGAGTACCGATAAGTAGCCGAAACAGAAAGAAAGACAATCACTTGTGGTCTGCAGCCTTGTATCGTGTTGCCTCTATGACGCTTTGCTTAAATTCGAGTGTTAAAGCTATCCCCTCTCTCATCTTTTCCCTTTCTACCTTCCGCCATCCCTATTTTGAAAGAGCATAATAGAGCAAAGGAAAACTTTTGAGTAAATAACAGAAAATTTTCTTGATCTACGAAACCAGAAGTTGAGTTCAAGCCAATACTATATTGCCTTCCCTGTGGAGTCGCCATTGTAGACTCTTAAAATCATCACGAAGTCAACGGCCTGCAAAGAATTGCAAGGCACACATAATTTTTGCAAAAATAAATATATATATACATACTAAATAATGCTATAAGTGGGACCCCCTATAATGTCACTAAGAAGGTAACTAAAAAGAAGTCCCTCAAAGAAGAAGTCGCCTAGTCCTAGGAAAAACTGTGGCTGTGCAGTTGCTTGTTTTTCTTCTCTTTATTTTGTCATTTCTGTTGCTTCAATTTCAACTTTGTTTGAGTTATGATTACAACTTTATTTTTATTTCACTACGGTTTTATTTCTTTGATTATTTACCCTCAATTTTGTAGACTTTGTTTCGGTCTGATTTAGATAAGTCTGTACAGCCACAGTTTTTCCTTGCCTGCAAGAGTATGTTTGAGTACTGATAAGTAGCCGGAACAGAAAGAAAGACAATTACTTGTGGTCCACAACCTTGTATCGTGCTGCCTCTATGACCACTTTGCTTAAATTCGAGTGTTAAAGCTATCCCCTCTCTCATCTTTTCTCTTTCTACCTTCCGCCATTTTGAAAGAGCATAATAGAGCAAAGGAAAACTTTTGAGTAAATAACAGAAAATTTTCTTGATCTGCGAAACCAGAAGTTGAGTTCAAGCCAATACTATATTGCCTTCCATGTGGAGTCGCCATTGTAGACTCTTAAAATCATCACGAAGTCACCAGCCTGCAAAGAATTGCAAGACACACATAATTTTTGCAAAAATAAATATATATATATATATATATACATACTAAATAATGCTATAAGTGGGACCCCCTATAATGTCACTAAGAAGATAACTAAAAAGAAGTCCCTCGAAGAAGAAGTCGCCTAGTCCTATATTCACTGATGGTTGTCTTGGATGCTTACTGATGGTTTGCATATTTATTATTTGGTATGACCTTGGTTTTTGTTTTCAGCGAAATGAATGGCAAAAGTGGTGGTTTCAAATGATGATTAAAGAAAAATTCCTTGTGGGGCGTCAATTTCCAAAACTTTAAAGACGTCAATATTGGATTAAATCATAATCAAAATAGTTTAAGTTATGGTTGTTGGTTGTTGATAATTCAGGGCTTCAAATGGTAAAAAAGTGTTCAATGTTGGCAAATGTTTCGACATGATTCGTTGGTTCACTACTACTTGATGCACTTGATGAATTTGGTTTTTTTATATAGCTTGTTATATAAAAGGTGTTTTATATACATATGCTTAGCTCATCACTTACATATTTCATTAGTTATGTATATGATCCATGCACATTATACAAGCTGCAAAAATATGTTCCATGTGATAACGACCTCGACTGTTGATAAAAGGTGGTGGTTCGAAGGTTTACATATGGTAAAACTTGCAAGTCTTAACGCATATTGGATACGGTCAACAGTCGTATATAATAGGTGGTTGTGTTTGTGGCACGTGATTTTTGAGGAGTTGGCAACTACTTGGCATTTAACGATTGCATAGGGTTTTGACTTGGCTTGTCTTGGGTTCAGTGGATGTTTAATGTTGGTCGCCACCCCAGCACGACATGACCAGCTGAGTTAATGCACCACCACCATTGGTATACCACCTTGGGTTTTGGCATTCGTATCATTTGGTTTTGGAGCAAGTTCGAGTATTGGTAACTGCTACAACTGCTCAGAGGCACCATTTAACCCACCCAGCAACAGGTACCAAGGTTTTGTTTCCCTATCATCTAAAGTGTTTTTTTTTTGCTAAATAGTTTATGTCTGGCTCTGTGACTACTTGTTGTGCTTGCATTCGATGCTTTGTTCTACTCTCTAGAAAAGAAAAGAAGTATTATGCTCTTGGCTTTAATGATTCACTTGCATGGAAGCTCGAATGAGTTGGTTGATAGTTTTGATTTTGAGTAGCTAATTGCACATTCACTATGTCGATTTGTTGGTTTGCGGTTGTCAATGAATTATTCGAGGACAAGGTCTGGTGTTTATTGTATTAGGGTATTTTGTATCGCCTGCTGGCAGTGCGTGCACACTCTGCATATTTTCTTCCCTGATGACAGTGTCATGCGATCTTATGCATACCCTTATTTGAGTTTTGAGGAAGGCGTTTCGTTGGTTTTTACTTTCGAACCTAACCAAGTCTGAATTTGAGTCGTGACTCCACTGGGTTAAAACCATCGTCATACCTGGGATTTGTTGTTGGTTTGCTCTATTACCAGTCACAACCCTTGTCGACCGAGTTGTCACTTGTTGGTTGTACATGATATATAAAAGCAATTAAAAGATGATAGTGTTTTGTTGCGTATTATGAAAAGGGTCACACCAAAATTTAAATAATTTGGAAAGGATCCATGATAGATATCATGTTCTAAAGGGTTTGAACCTTGTCATTTTATGATACCCTTGCCATAACCGAAATTTTAAAATGGGTTTTTCCCATATGATTTGAAATCGACTCACCCTTTCGTTGCAACAATATTTGGTGGAAGAGAAAGTGGTTTGCTTTCCCTGGATTCGATTACAATCACAACAAATGATGTTGTATATTATTGTTTGTTGCATTTGATGCTTGGCGCATGTCTTCCACCCCTTGCGAAACAAATGCTTAGTTGGATATCAGTTCTGGAAATCGCATGTATATAGTAGAACCTATGTACATTTGATTGAGATTTGATGATTTCAATACATGGGAGCTTGTTTGATTGATGTTTCGATGCCTGGTTGATATCATGGGCGTTGTTAAGTGGAATTTTGTATTCAACGCTGGCAGTGATACACTGTGATTTAATAAAAATGAAAATGGATGATACATGGATTTTTTTGTGAATAATAGATGACACCGGAGGGGTATGACTAAGAGTATTATGTGAATGAATTCTGGCAATAATCGAACTGTTGTAAGAATTTTGATGAAAGGATAATAAAATGAGATCGACCTTTAGGATCGAACACTATGGTTGTGTGGTTATTATAATTCTGATTGTTGGGGTCATAAAGGTGGATAATGATTGAAGTCAATTGTAATCAAAGCATGTCCATTTTTATTTATGTGATACTTAACATTTTTCGTCCATTACAATCCCTTTTCACTATCCCAAGTACCTATTTCATTCCCGTGCTTGATTGCAATTGTATAAAGTGTCTCATAGCAGAATTATTTGAGTTTGAAGAAGTGTTCGGTTGGTTTGATGTCTGCTTTGTTCTATATCCAAGGATGTTCATAGGAGTGTAATGATTTGATAGAGCTAATTATGGTAAATGAACAGTCCATATTGCATTTCCTTATCATACTTACCATTTTCCGCTCATTATAAGCCCAATCATGGAATCCCAAGAACCCTTCTAAGTCCCTATTCTAAGTGATTATTGGCTCTAAGACATGAAATACATAGTGATTGCTTGCATATGTATTGTGGTATATGGAGCCAAGTCTAAATTATTGTTTTGCAAATGTTTAGATGATGGATTAATGATGCTCTGGTTCTGATGTTGTGAATGTGTATTAGAATGAGCTTTTTTAGCAGAGGTAGTCATGGCAGGAGAGGAAATAATAGAGGTAGAGGACTAGGTCCTTGGCAAAGGGGTAATAAGAGGCTCCGATTTTCCATACATTTTGATGCAGATTCGAAGAATTTAATCAGTTGCTGCAAACAAGTTTCCTCGATTTGGCTGGCCAACAAGCCTATAGACCTCCACTTATGCCTGAAAACCCTCGTCCAAGCATCGGTATTCCAATTCCAAACCATGTTTCTGCTCCTCTAGTTAGACCAGAATATGATGGTTGGCAAAATGTTGTACATCCTCCTTCTGGACAGTCACATGGCTGGCCAAATATTGATCACCCTCAACAACCTCCTTTTCATGCCTGGCATACTACTTCTCCCTTGCATCAGCAACCCATATCCCCAGCCTCACATGCCCATCATGCCAAGGCCAAGATCACTGAACTTGAGGATAGTCCAGATAAAGAGAGTAGTAGCAGTTGAGTCAAAGTCATCACATTCAGTCACTTCACATGTGCAGGGAAATGATCAGAAATCTGCTAAGGCAGGTTCATCAGTGAGGGAAAATGAAGGGGTTGAAAGTAGCCATGGTAAGAGAGGAGCAACCTCTCACAGCAAATATGGTTTTTGATGATTTTGTTAGCATTTGTATATGAACTTATTTGCACTTCATTTTGGACAGCATGTTATTTTTGACAGCTCATACTTTGACAGTTTTTGGACAGCCTTATATTTTTATGCTATATATTTTTTGCATAAATCTACATGATGATTAAAGTTGCATGAATTTAAATAATTGTTTCATGGAGCTACAAGGGGACTCTTATGGACTTTCCATCTTATGCATTTTAATGACATGGAGTGTATGAAGTGGCAAGCTGATATGTCTTGCATATAAGGTGGAAGTTACAAGGAGGAGATGGTTCATTAATTGGTTTAAATGAAATAGGGGGTCCCCACTTATTAGCTTTATTTAGTACCCTTATCATATTATTATTATTATTTATTATTAGTCTACTTGACAGCTCTCTTATTAACTAACTATCTGTTAGTTAATAAATTAACTAAAAGTGGTTGAATGATTCAACTACCTTGGAGATATTTAAAGGAGCAAGCTAGACAAAGTAATAGGAGAAAACACATTGCTCTGATAAGGTCTGCTCTTATTCCCAAGTGAGATTCATTACTACTTCATTCATTTCTGATTTCTAAGCTAAGACATTTCTTGTGATAGCAAGGTCTGTTGAAGGTGACGAAAAGTTAGGACCAAGAGGCATTGAATTCTGATATGCTTCCAAGTTGATTGTCAGTTTGATAGTCTACAGACTTCTTTTGGTTTCTGGATTAGTTTCTCAGTACTAAATAGTATTCTTGTGCAGAGTCATAACAGAGTGCAAGCTGTGGTTGTTGGCTTATCATTCTTGGTCTGATTTGAAGGCACCAGTAGCCTATGTGTATGTTACCTTAGGTTGCTAGACTTTCATCTGGTCCATACTTTGAAAGTATGAGAAGTGTATTGGCTGTTACAGAATGAATGAATAAAATCGTTGATGGTTTTGCAACTCTCTTGGTCTCTTTTATTTCTATCAGTTTATGTGATTTTGCTTTCTGTTTATGTTTTTATATAAAAAAATCATACTTCTTATTTCAGTTTGCATTTAATAAATAAATTTGAAACAGCAATTGGTCTTTAAGTCAAATAACTTGAAGGTTAATTGAACTTGTGATAAGGCTATAAATTAGGGTGATAATCCCGCCTATCTTGTCTTAGCCAAACAAGATTCGAAAAAATGTTGTGAGAGGAGCGGTCATTTCTTTTACTCAGCAGAGCTCCTCAATCCCTAAAGTCTAGCAACCATTACAATGGAGCGATAAATCCTCTTTACAGAGTGAATCTCTTCTCTCATACAATTAAAAAAAATCATTATTTGCTAACTTACTCCATGACAAATCAAAGAAATAACATAATAATGGAGAAGTTAGATCTCTCCCCAATTCATGGTTGACCATGTCACAAGATGTGGACACAACCTTCTCAAGGACAACTCGCCCTCCTCCAAAAATAGGAAAAATTTTGCATTAAAAGTCTCCAAGTCTACAACTAAAAATGTCCACATGAGAACTAGGAACGAGAACAAGGTCAACATGCAAGATGTCCACATGAAATTCGCCCTCCAAGATGGATGCATGCAAAATATAA
>ML791098.1:568789-580193 GCA_009831015.1 Picea engelmannii | reverse complement strand
GGTTTCCTCGCGAGACCTTAGAGCGGCCAACGGAGCCGTTAAACTCGTCAGGGTGGTCCATACCAAACGGCTTGGGTTATTTAGACAACCCCGGACCGGTTCCACTCTCCCAGTTGATGGACGGTCATTTTCGCCCGTCAACACTTAGCTAATTAGTAACCATATTAAATTCATTTAAATGATCAACATCATACCCACCCTATAACATCTTCATATTAAATAATCGCTTCATCATAAATACTTTGTTGAAGGTCGAGGGTTTTTCATATAATTTAGCCAATGCCTTCATCAAATCCTCTGCCATATTTTCTTTTGAAATGTTGAAGTCCACTGACGCTTCCAAGCACAACTGTATTATTTCTAGTGCCTTTATGTTAAGAACCTCCCATTCTTCATCCTTCATAATCGTCGACTGCTTTGCTTTTTCGCCCAATGGTAGGAAAATATCCTTTTGATATAGATAGTCTTCCATTTTCATTTTCCATAATTGGTAGTTTTGGGTGTTAAATTTCTCGATCCTAAACTTTCCATCTTCCGCCATTTCTCCCACTCAAACCATGAACCCTCTTTTCTTACAAGTTACCTTTTACTCTGATACCAATTGTTAGAAAAAAAGGATTGTAGAGCTATAATATAAAACATATGTGGAAATAAAGCATAGAAGATACACAATACAATAGAGACACAAATATACGTGGTTCACCCAATATGTTCTACGTCCACCAGAGAAATTGCTAGTCCTTTCTTTATTATTATCCAACAAATGAAGGGATACAACTTATAACACACCTGTTGTAACTTCCTCTTCTTTTTCTCATAGTCTCCTCTCTCAGAATACAATATTCACTCACATACATCGCCGCAATATAATTCCCTCATACATAAGAGGGTTTCCTTGTAGGGAAAAAAACCCTAACATAACTTATACTGTTAGATCTGCAACCTAATGATGAATGGCTCATATTGACTACAAAATTACAATATTTTACAAGGCAATTTTCCCAAAAATTTCTTTTCAGGGGCACTGCCCCTGAACCCACACTAGGGGGGGGGCTCAAAAATATTGTCGCCCTGCGCCCCCCGAACCCCTCTGGAAATAGATGTGGGGGAGCAAGCCCCCCCACAACTCCCCATTAAGAAACATAATCCAAACATGACTTAAGCAAGGCCTCTAAATCAAGAAGATAATCAGGATCCACAACCAATACTAGGCATATGAGAATCTAGGATTTTCTTTGCTATTGAATTATTTAAAAATCCGAATTCTAAATAACCCAGACATAATGAGATTCAAAGGCATCTGCTCCTTGATCTAATTGGAGTTCTAAGTTGCTTTCTTCTCAAGTCCACAATGGACTCCATCTTCCTTGAATTTACTAAGTCAATTTGTCGAATTCACACAAATTTACAGGGTTTTGACCCTTAAGACATTCAAACAATTGAGGTGAAAATATTCCAAGGAGTATAATCCTATATTTATGTTGGAAAATTGGTTTTCATTGATGCCAATCCTAGAAGAAGTCCAGAAGTCTCTAGAAGAAATGAGTGTATTTGAAGTAGTATCCAAAGTGGTCCCCTTATGGTGTAGCTTTAATAATGGTCCTCATGGGAAGAGGATTTAAATAAGTCTACAAGAATCCCTTGAAGTATGGTTAAGTGGTTAAGAATTCATGAAGGTGTGGTCATGAATCCTGAAGTTGTTTGAGGAAAAATATGGTGAAGGACATTGCAAATACATGTAAAAATCTCATAGACGGATAGTCCTTTTCACATCGTTTCCAATGGTAGGTGGTGCACCATGTGGTTCGTCATGGTTGAGAATTTATACCCTCTTAAATATGAAGCCCCAAAGTATGGTTAAAAATCCTCCAAATGGTTGCAACAATAAGTTACAAATCGACCCCAAAATTAATTAAAAGAGAAAAGTTGTTGCAAACAAGAATTTACAGGTCGGCTCAAATTCAAGTAAAGGAGGTACTTGAAAACATATAAATACACATCAAAGAGCCTCTCATAATGACCAAGCAAGTATGTGATCTCTTAGCGAAGGTGAAGTAACGGAGGAGTGTGAAGGAGGAAAGTCTCAAGGCTGCAGATTGGAGAAGGGTTTCTGGTAACCCTAATTGAGCACACCCCTACGAGTCAAGCATAAGGTGTCCCGCAAGGCCCTTGTTGGTTATCCTGGTATCATCACGCGAGGCCCCACTTGTTGCTCAGTCTAGTGCTGCAAGGCCAATGAAAGTTTTGAGGAAGGTATTCTTTTGATGATGAAGTTGAGGAAGGTCTAAATATTTGATCTCTCATGCACGAGGTTGTTCACATGATGAAAGGTATGTTATTATATATATTTTGAGGCTTGTATCTTGGAGGTTATGGCATATGCTTGAGGCATATCTTGGAGACATTGGCACATGGGTAGGTACATCTTGGATATTATGGCACATGTTTAAGGCACATTTTGGATATATTCTTTGAGGCATGGTATATTCTTTGAGACACATCTTGGATGTCTTGGCACATGGTTTGATGTATGTTATGGTGATTTTGAGCACATGATTTGGAGGATATTCTTGGAGATCCTGGCATGGATTTTGTGTCATTGTATTATATTTGATGACGATGATGTATCAATATCGGTGACAACAATAGTGATAGATCAATTCTCTTATTTATACTCAAGGGAGGAAGGAAGGGGCAAAGAAAGGGAGTTATAGATTCCTTCAGGTTGGAGCCTCCTTCCATTTGGAGCTGGAGAACTTAGGGAGTTGCAGCTTCCTTTAGGTTGGAGCCTATAAACAAGGGGTTGGTTTTGGAGAATTTTGGAATTTGGTGCTTCCTATGAATGTAATATTTGGATATATATAAGAAAGCATTATGTGGTTTTCTCCCATTTGGGTTCCATGTAAAATTCTTGTGTAATGTGTATTTCTGTTTATATGTTTATGGTATCTTGAATGTAGTAATAAGTGATAAATTGTTGATATCTTAAATGCTTGAATATTGTGATTAAATTGATAAAAAGTTCCTAATAGCGATTCACCCCCCCCCTCTCAGTATTAGTGAATATTCCAACAATTGGTATCAGAGTCGGTCCTTTAGAAACAATCTAATCTCTGGACGGTAGATCATGGAGTGCTTCAAGAATGGAATGCCATTTTTTGATGGTCATAACTATGCCTTCTAGAGAAAAAAGATGAAAACGTTTGTGCAAGCTTATGGATTTGATGTCTAGCAAGTGGTAGTAGACGGATACAAGGCACCTGCCACTCCCCCAACAGATAAAGATGGAAAAAAGCTTAGTGAAAACAATTTGAAGGCTAAAAATGATATTCTAAATGGCCTAGTTGATTCAGTATATGTCAAGGTTATGAATTGTGATTCTGCAAAGAATATTTGGGACTAACTTCAAAATGTTTACGAAGGAGATGCCAAAGTCAAAGGGGCCAAGCTTCAAACTTATAGAGGTCAATTTGAACAACTAAAAATGAAGTACGATGAAGATATTGTAGCTTATTTTCTACGAGTTGATGAAATAGTGAACTCCATTAAAGCTTGGGAGAATAAATTAAAGAACCAATAATTGTTCAAAAGGTATTGTCTCTTCCAATGAGATTTGACCCGAAGATTTCATACCTAGAAGAAAGACTAGATCTTTTTACGTTGAGCTTGGGCGAGCTACATGGAATACTTACAGCTTATGAAATGAGAACATAACAAGATAATCCATCCATAAAGGAAGCAAATTTCAAAGCATCCAAGAAGACAAGAAAGAATAAGCAAATGTCAAAGTCAAACTACAGTTGTATCGATGATTTCGATGAACATGAAGAAATAGCCAACTTCGTAAATAAGTTGAAGAGAGGAATTGACAAGTAAAAAGGTAATCTTCCTTTAATAATATGGTTTAATTGTGGTAAAGTTGGTCATTTATTGCCAAATGTCCTTATGCTAAAAATTCATAAAGTGAAGAAGAAGAATTTCCCAAGAAAGAAAAGAAATACCAAAAGGGAAATAAAAGTAAACCTTCAAGAAAAACCTCTACTAAAGAGAAGATAGTTCCTCATTTGATGAAGATGATGATAACGACAATGACTCAGAAAGAGTTCTCTTTATGGCATTGGAAACTCAACAAAATTGTAAAGAAGATTATGAAGAAGAAGGTGAAGTAGATCTTGAAGTAGAACTAATCAATGCCTTAAGTGAGCCAAAAAAAGAAAGGAAGAAAAACAAGTCACTCAAGGAAGAATTGATCAAGATAAATAAGAGTTCTCAAAATCCCAACAAAGACTCTAAAGAAGTCCAACAGATGATTACAAATCTAAAGGTCCAAGTGGAAGAAGCCAAAAGGATTGAAGAAACACTCAAAAACCTGTTGAAAGAAAATGAGAAAATGAAGGTGAGCTTGGAAGCATCAATAGTCTCACTAAGGAAGGAATTCCAAAAGAAGGATATGCAACAAAACAACACCAAAATATTGGATGAAATCATCAACATTCAAAGGCGATACTATGACAAGTCTGGACTAGAATATAAACAAATTCATACCGAGAAGGGTTTGAGCTCCATGACGACAGAAAAGGAAGCAAAACAAAAGAGTTTTTCATAAGTCATCATAGGTCCCTCTTCAAAGGACAACATTTGGGCTATGGAAGAAGATTACAAAAGAGTTGCACCACCTAGAAGATCTAGAACATAGAATCAACAACCAACAATGGAGAGAACTCAAGAAGAAGATTACAGAAGATCTGCACCAACTAGAAGATCCCCCATAGTCAGGTACCAAACCGTTTTTCTTGGTTTATCTTATTCCTGTAACAATTTTGGGCACAAGGCTATAAACAATAGAGCCTATGCTAAGAAAAAAAACAACTATAAAGGCTAGTCTAGAAAAATTATCTCAAAAAGCCTCATGAAGCGTACAACATAAACTATAATAGTTTTGGCTCATTAAATAATGAAGTAGAATGCTACAAATGCAACAATTTTGGATGCATGGCCAAAGATTGCAGATTGATTGTTCCTCCAAAGGAACCAAAGTAGGATTTCAATAGTCATGTAAAAGAACAATCAAGGACATGAAAAATGAAGCAAGATAAACTGGACATTAAAGAATGTTCGATTGCTCTACAAGCCCAAAGCAGAAAAAGTGATTGGTACATTGATAATGGTTGCTCAAAGCACATGATAGGTGACAAGGATAGGTTTGTAACTCTAAAGAAAGAAAGAGATGTATCACTTTCTTTTAGGAATGATAACTCAACCAAAATTATAGGAAAAGACACAGTCATGTTTGGAAGCAAAGATGCCATGGAAGAAAATGTCTTACTTGTCGAAAATATGAAGCATAATCTGCTAAGTGTGAGTCAAATGTGTGACCAACGACAAACACTTCTATTTGACTCAAAGAAACATGAGATAAGGAAAGAAGGATCAAGCAAGTTGGTGGCGACAACAATAAGGAATCTAAACAACATATACATCTTAATTGAGATCGGAAAGAAAAGATGTTGCTTGGGAAAATAAAATGAAAGTTAGATTTGGAATAGAAGAATCGGTCATATGAACTTTGACAATCTTGTCAAAATCAGCAGAAAGGAAGTGGTAAGAGAAATGCCTGAAATTTCAAAGCCATCTAATACTATGTGCAAGCACTGTCTACAAGTAAAGCAAACAAGAACTGAATTAAGAAAAAAGGAATACTTTAGAACAAAAAACATTGGAGATTGTACACACTGATCTATGTGGACCGATGAGAACAAAAGGGTTGAATGGTGAACAATACTTCATTCTACTTATTGATGATTACACAAGAATGTTTGGAGTTTATTTTCTCAAGAAAAACTCAGAGGCATTTGAATGTTTTAGGATATTCAAAGAGATGGTTGAAAATGAGACTGATTTGAAAATCAAGTGCTTAAGGTCAGACAATGGAGGTGAGTTCACATCAAAAGACTTCATGGAATTTTGTGAAGAACATGGAATAAAAAGACAATTCTCATGAGCGAGGACACCTCAAGAAAATGGAGTTGTTGAAAGGAAGAACATAACTGTACAGGTAATGGCTAGAACCATTTTGAAAGATTCCAAGTTGGATGATATCTTTTGGGTACAAGCAATACATACAACCATTCATATCTTGAACAGAGGAATGCTTAGAAGTAACAATGACAAAACTCCATATGAGCCGTGGAAGGAAAGACTGACGGACATCAAGCACTTTAGAGTGTTTGGAAGCAAATGTTACATAAAAAGAGAAGATAACAAGATTGGAAAATTTGACTCTCGCGTTGATAAAGGCATACTGGTTGGATAGTACTCAAGCAAAAGCAAGACATATAAATGCTACAATCTAAGGCTCAACAAAATCGTGGAAATTATCAATGTAAAAATTGATGAAACAAATGTGCTGAAGACTAAAGAAGAAAGAGGAAATTCAAAAGAGTGGGAAGCAAAAGAAGATCTAAAGGAAGAATATGTAGAGGAAGAACCAAAAGAACCAAAAGAGAAGTAACTAGAAGTAGAGCAAGAAGAAACATAAGACAATCGACAAGATTTCCAGACATCTATGAAAATACTTGACCATCAGGTTCAAAAGAATCATCCACTAGAACAAATTGTTGGAGATAAAAATGCATGAATAGAAACCAAGGGAAGTAGACGAGCACGTACACCAAAACAAATACATCTAGCGCTATTATCCACAGTTGAACCAAGCAGCTTTGAGGAAGCCAACAATGATGAACATTGGATCAAGGCCATGGAAGAAGAATTGAATCAAATAGAGAAGAATGAGATATGAGAACTGATTCCAAGACCTAAGGACAAAAATGTGATTGATACAAAATGGGTATTCATAAACAAACTAAACAAAGATGGATAGTTAACCAGAAACAAAGCAAGGCTAGTATGCAAAGAATATGCTCAAGTGTAAGGCATAGATTTTGAAGAAACTTTTGCTCCTATTTCCAGAATGGAAGCAATCATAATGATCTTGGCCTATGCATGTTCCAAAAGAATCATAGTCTATCAAATGGACATAAAATGAATATTTCTAAATGGAGAATTAGAAGAAGAGGTCTACATAGAACAACTAGAAGGCCTCTTACTGTTAAAAAAGGAAAATTATGTTTGGATATTGAAGAAAGCTATGTATGGACTCAAGCAAGCCCCTAGAGATTGGTATTTAAGATTGGACAAGTACTTGCAACAACAAGGATTCAGAAAGGGAAATGTAGATAGAAATCTCTACTTAAAAGTGGATTGGGACACCATACTTATCATTGAAGTATATGTGTATGACATCATATTTGGAAGTGATGATCACATGTTGAGTAAGAAGTTTTCCAAAGACATGCAGAGTGAGTTTGAAATGTCCCTACTTGGTGAGATGGTCTTCTTTTTGGGACTCTAGATGTCTCAACTAGATGCAAGAATTTTCATTTCCCAGACCAAGTACATCAAAAAAATGCTAAAGAAGTTTGGAATGGGATATTTCAAACCCGTAAGTACTCCCATGGTGACTGGTTGGAAGTTGAGCAAAGATGATGAGTCTAAGGAAGTAGACCAAAAATTCTATAGATCGATGATTGACAACCTACTATATGTGATAGCCTCAAGACCAGATGTGATGCAAACAGTTGGACAAGTTGTAAGATTTCAAGTAGCACTGAAGGAAATTTACGTTATGGTAGTAAAGAGGATCTTCAGATATCTCAAAAGAACAACAAAATTTGGATTATGTTATTTGAAAGGGAATGAGATGACTATGGTTGCCTACATAGGTGCAGATTGGGCAAGAAGCATTGATGATAGAAGAAGTATAGTGGTGAATCCTTCTACTTGGGTGATTTTCTGTGTCTTGGTTCAGTAAGAAGCAGTCCTCAATATCCTTGTCTATGACATAAGCAAAATATATTCAACAACATGTTGTACTCAGATCCTCTGGATGAAGCAAACACTACAAGACATACAAGTAAAATATGATGAGCCTATTTCAATATTCTGTGACAATACTAGTGCTATAAGTATCTCCAAGAATCTAGTGATGCATTCCAAGACCAAACATAATACGATTAAGTTCCACTTTCTGCGAGAACAAGTCACAAAAAAAACATCAAGTTGGAGTACATGGGGAAAAAAGAAAATATTGCATATATTTTCACTAAACCTCTCCCAAGGGAGACTTTTGAGTATCTTTGATAGAAACTAGGAGAAGTTTCTTCCCCACAGTGATCTACACAACTTTTTGCAAAGAAGATAGGGGGAGAGAAATCGTCAAGGGGAGTTACCCTTTTCCATTGATGTCAAAGGGGGGGAGAAAGAACAAAAGCATGAAAGAAATATCAAAATCATGCAGACAAAGGGAGCAATGGTCACAGGGGGAGTATGAGTGTTGCCATCAATGCCAAAGGGGGGAGATTGTTGGAAAATTGGTTGTCATTAATGTCAATCCTAGAAGAAGTCTAGAAGACTCTAGAAGAAATGGGTGTATTTGAAGAAGTCTCCAAAGTAGTCCCCTTATGGCGTAGATTTAAGCATGGCCCTCACAGGAAGATGCTTTGAAGAAATCTAAAATAATTCCTTGAAGTATGGTTAAGTCGTTAAGTATTTAAGAAACCCCGAAGGTGTGGTCATGAAGCCCAAATTTTTTTGAGGAAAAAGAGGGTGAAGGACATTACAAATAAATGCAAAAATCTCATTGATGGCTATTCCTCGTCATGCAGTTTCCAATGGTAGGTGGTACACTACGTGGTTCATCATGGTTGAAAAGTTATAACCTCTTAAAGATGAAGCCCCAAAGTATGGTTAAAAATCACCCAAACAGTTGCAAGAAGAAGTTACAAGTCGACCCCAAAAATTAATTAAAGGAGAAAATTTGTTGCAAACAAGAAGCTACAGGTTGACTCAAAGTCAAGTAAAGGAGGTACTTGAAAAAGTATAAATACCCATAAAAGAGCCTCTCATAATGACCAAGAAAGTTTCACGAAGCAAGTATGTGATCTCTTAGCGAAGGTGAAGTAGTGAAGGAGTGTGAAGGAGGAAAGTCTCTGAGCCGCAGAATGGAGAAGGGTTTCTGGTAACTGTAATTGAGCAGACCCCCATGGTTCGAGCATAATGAGTCCTGCGAGGCTCCGACTGGTTGTCCTAGTATTGTCATGCGAGGCCCCGCCTATTGCTCAATCTAGTGCCGCGAGGCTGGGGAAAGTTTTTAGGAAGGTATTCTTTTGATGCTAAAATTGAGGAAGGTCTGAATATTTGATATCTCATGCACCAGGTTGTTAACATGATGAAAGGTATATTATTATATATATTTTGAGGCTTTTATATTGGAGGTTATGAAATATCCTTGAGGCATATCTTGGAGCTATTGGCACATGGTTGAGGTACATCTTGGATATTTTGGCACATGTTTAAGCCACATTTTGGGCATATGCTTTGAGGCATGGTATATTCTTTGAGACACATCTTGGATGTCCTAGCACATGCTTTGATGTATATCATGGTGATTTTGAGCACATGATTTGGAGGATATTCTTGAAGATCCTTTCATGAATTTTGTGTGGTTGTATCAATTTTGATGATGACGATGTATCGATATTAGTGAAAACAACAGTAACAGGTTGATTCTCTTATTTATACTCAAGGGAGGAAGGAAGGGGCAAGGAAATGGAGTTGTGATTCCTTCAGGTTGGAGCCTGTAAATTAGGGGGTCAGAGCCTCCTTCCAGTTGGAGCTGGAGAATTTAGGGAGTTGTAGCTTCCTTCAGGTTGGAGCTTGTAAACAGAGGGTTGGTGTCTCCTTCCAGTTGGTGCTGGAGAATTTTTGAAGTTGGTGCTCCTATGAATGTAATCTTTTGATATTTATAAGAAAACATTCTATGTTTTTATCCCATTTTGTTTCCACGTAAAATTCTTGTGTACTTTGTATTTATGGTTATATGTTTATGGTGTCTTGAATGCAATCATAAGTGATAAATGGTTGATATCTTAAATTCTTGCATATTGTGATAAAAAGTGATAAAAAGTGCCTGATGCTAATTCACCCTCCCTCTCAGTATTAGTGAATATTCCAAAAATTTCATGCTATTTATGTTTACGAATGTAAAACCCTTAAAAATCAAGAGATACCAACAATGGGGCCCACAACCCTCAAAAGCAAAGCATAACGATGATGTAACATGAAAACAAGGAAATCTGAGATATGAAGGAAATCAATAATTCATGACTGCGTAAAAAATCAACACACACATATCTCTTCAATTCCTTAGCCAATAAACTATGCTCCCACATGCATTCCATATGCAATCCATGCAATCCCCTCAGAGAGTGGGCTCTTAGCCATAGGGTATATTTGAAATATACTTTCAAGATAAAAAAGAACCCAAAAAGTAGACTTTTGAGCATACAGGGAATACATAACACACATTTTCTTCCATTCATCACAGACTTCCAAGAGACAAGATCACTAGTAAGGAAAAATTTAATGCATGCAAATAACACTGAGCATACATACCTTCCATGTCTCTTGGATTTTTTCTCATAAACCGTATAATTTCATAGATTATAGAAGCATAAAAATCTTACAACTTGAACAAACATCAAATTCAACTGAGAATAAATATGCACTTATATGTTCATAAGTTGCTCGCCAAACCAACTGACTAAGGGTGAGTACTTTTCCACCCAACCATAGGCTTAGTTGCATCAGTCCTTTCTATAACTGGCCACCGTTGTGCCGGGGCATGATACCACCAAAGAAACTTAGAACTCTCACGGAAGTTGACGGATGTAAAGGCCACTCTCCCTCATAAACAATTAACAATAGAAACCCCTTCATACCCACCAAGCTAAGGCTTCCACAAACTTCCCAGTGGGATTACCTCAACACATGAGAGTCCCTTCACCACCTTTGGAGTCCATCAATTCCCTCCCCTGTCAGTGCCATTTTCCTTTCCAACAAGCATCAATTTGTGACCCTCTTGCTTAGGTCGGGTTCAGGGTTCTCTGCCTAAAATTTCACAGTCCAATATATGTGCTTCAAAGAGTCTATTTTCTAAAAAAATTCTTCTGCCCATGACTTAATATCTGTCTTATTTTTTTGCTCGTGCGTTATCCCCACACACCTATTCTTTTTCCATAGTTGTCTCCCTTGTACATCTTGATCTGCTATGCTCTAATGCTCTCTTTGCTACCATCCACTTCTCCCTTGTGTATTCTCTCTCATTTTCCCCTTCCCACCGAAGGTTCCCTATTTCCAAACATTCGTGGGTAAATCTTGGAGATTGCAGCGGGTACCTATTGTACCTTGACTGAAATTCTTTAGATTTTCCCCATCCATTTCTCCATACTCCCATTATCATGGGTTAATGGATGCTCAACTACCAACCTCCCATTCATTAACTTTT
>ML791098.1:535451-565718 GCA_009831015.1 Picea engelmannii | reverse complement strand
TCAGTGAAGATGTTGTGAATAACTTGGGACTTGAAACTAAGTCACATCCTAAACCATATCCATTGGGATGGATATGTGGTGATAACAATTTACAAGTAACCAAGAAATGTAAAATCAAGTTTGCAATCACTTCTAATTATGTTTATGAAGTAGAGCTTGATATAGTGCCACTGGACATATGTGGAATTGTACTGGGAAGCCCATACCTTTATGATAGGAAAGCCATATTCTACAGGGAGGAAAATAAATATTGCTTCAAGAAAGATGGGAAGGAGTACATTGTTCGTGCTCATCGCATGAAAACTGACAGGTCTTTTGCAGCTACAGGGCAGTTAAAAAGAATGGTAAATGCAAGAAAATTTTTAACACTTATGTCTATAACAAAACATGAAGTTTGTGATTCTAAACATGAGATGATTCCATATGTTTCAAACAATCATGAAGTGTCATCGGAGGTACAACATAAGGTTCAACTGCATACTTTGATTACTGTTCCTGTTCAAAAGGGGAAAAATGTTTTGTCATTTTCATTTGCATACTCAGTATTGTTGATTAGTTTGTTGCTGTTCAGTGGTGTATGCTTACAAAGTGCGACAAAGAATATAGATGATTGTGCGATAAATGAAATGATTACTTTGATAAACAATGCTATCTTAGTTTTCATGTTTGTTGTGATTAGTCAGGTGATCATTATCCCAACAGAGAGGATGGATGATACAGGACAAAGTGGAGAGGCAATACCCTCACTTCTTACATGAGTAAAAGCAAACTTTTGGTGGTCCAAAAGCTTCCAAAGTGGGGAGGAATGATCCAGGAGGCTCCCCAGGCTCAGAAAATGCTAAAAAATAAAAGTTCTCAGAATTGGATGAAATCAATTCCATCGCAACTAGCTCGTCGCACTGATTCCGACCATATATTCATTTCCTCAAAACAGACTCCGGATGTGAAAAATATCGCACGACAATCTGATTCTTCTATGGCAAAAGTCAATGGTCAACTGGAAAATGAATAAGTGCCACATGGCCTAGACATGGGAAGCCACGTGGCACTTCACTACTGGTTGGCATGTAAAAAGTATTTGGGGGTCCATGGCATTCGAACCTCTGACCCATGGCTAGCTCCAAGTCTTTGGAAAAGTTCAATTACCAACCTGCCAAAAGTCAAATTTATGAAAAAAACCCACTTTCCTATAGTTTTGGGGTCAAATACCCAAAGGAGGGTGCAAGGGGGCTAGGGATAAGCCCCAACACATGGTTTCATTACAGGAGCGCGTCCAAGGGCTAATTCTAGGCGCACCCAAGGGCAGATTAGCCCAGATCCCATGGAAGGCGTCCCAAAACCAAGAGCTAACAGTTAAGGGGGTTAGCGCATAACACTTGGAGCGTTGACACTTGGCCATGTGGCCCCATGTGACCTGGTAAAGGGGGCACGCGCCTTGTCTTGGGGGCTACTCTGCATTTTTGGTTTAAAAGTGGTTTTTAAACATTACAGAGGTGATTTTTGCTTGATATTATGCCCAAAAAATGGGGTTTTTGAGGATTTTAGGCCATTTGAAGGCATATTTGATCCCATAAAGAGGCCAGATCTTGAAGGAAGTTGGGATTCCTCATTTGAGCCTTGAAAACTATAAGAACCATGCTTTTTGAAGCTTGAAGGAGAATTTTTTGATGCATGGTTTTGAAGGAGCAGTTTGTAAATTTTGGCCTTTTTCTCATGTTGTTGAGAGGCGTTTTTCTCATGTTGTTGAGAGGATTTTGATGGTGCATGCATGAATCTTAGCAAGGAGGTCTTTCACAGAAGACATGAATCATGTAATGTAACAACAAAGAGCATTGTAAGAGAACTTTTATCATTTTAAAGAGCAATAAAGAGGTCCTCCACTTGGAAGCGGTCCCAGAGACGTAACCAACATTTGGTGAACTCTATTATCAACCTCTTGTCTCTGTTTCTCTTTCTATTTTTCTATTCTATTCTCTTCATTTGCAGCATGAATATTAATGGCCGATCTCTTTATACATTAATAATCATCAAGTAAAAGTCACATTTTATATTCCGCAAACAAGATAACAAGTTTATGTATTTCACATTCTTAACGATCCGATGCAAAAAGTACATTAAACTAACTTGCAATTTATCAGTAATACCTTCGTTTTTGGATCAGTTTAAGTCATAATTATAATTACAGTCAGGGGGAAAACGAGGTGTCATAAACATTGAAGGGTATATGGAGGCCTAGAGTTACTTCCTATTAGACGAAGAGTTAATTAATGAGTTCCATCATTAAATTAACCAATAATCCTTTGGATACTACAAGCTCACTCAATCCTTACAACATTAGCAACCATATTGGATTCAATGGATGTACTTCAAAGTGGTGAACATTGTAAAGTAAAAGTATTGAAAAGAATACCTGAAAATGAGGAAATGAAAGTGCTTCTCAAAGAAGTACAACAAATGATCAACTTTGATAGTTCATCCCCTTGACTATTCATCCCATTGAGTTCATGGTCTTCACTCTTAACTCCCTTGACAATATGCAAGGGTAGAGAGAGGTTTCAGATGACTATAGTTGGGTGAAGAGTCTAGGTGAATGGATCAATGAAACTAGGATCTTAAGGCTACTACTAAATCCATCTATCCTTATAACCTTAGTAATCATATTAGTATCCATTAATAATACATCAAAGTATTGAACATCATAAAGTAAAAGTAGTAAAGGACATACATGTAAGCAAAGGAATGCTATAAACAAAAGTAGAAAAATAAAGGAGAAAAAATAACAAGTAAAAGAATGGGAATGCAAAAGGAAAATTATAGCCATTAAAAGAAAACAATACAACAACCATCCAATCTATATGTAGAGGGGATTTAGCCTCCATTGTAGCTTCAGAGTCCATTGTAGCTTCGAAGTGGGCCTAATCCCTGAAGCAAGCAATGGGGTGAATCCCTTGAGATAAAAATACTATTTACAACAAGAAACTTCTGCCACATGTATACATTACTTCCTAATTCAAATTTACATTTTGACTCAATATAAAAACACTATTTACAACAAGAAAATTGAAAAAAAAATTCTACATTACTTCCAAATTCAAATTTACATTTTGACAATAGCAAATAGATGACTGACAATACTGAAAGTAGACTAGCCTAACTTATCAACTATGCTTCTTCTTATACTTGAAAATAAGTCATATCTAAGCCTTCTAATCAATCCCTTGATTGATGGAGGCTGCCCAAAAATCTCCTACAATTATGCAACCTATTTTGTGGGATTGGTTTTCCTCTTAGTCAATTTGAATTGACTCAATAAGTTGAGATTCTAATTGCTTGGGCCATTTAATATTGCCTCTAAGTGCCGACAACTTCTAAAGAAAGCGAAGGGATATGATCCCTTAAAAATCACAACAACCATCAAGTTTGTATGGAGCCATGAATGAGAGCTTGGATAAATCTTGTCTCGATGATTCGATTTCTTGCACTTAGCCTTTGGGGATCACATTAATATTCATATATCACATATGCAACAATCATTAAAATAATCAAAATCACTCTAAGATCAAGCATATGTCACATTTCAACTTGAATTAAGTAAATCATATATAATTAGATAAACACAAGTATATTGGTCATATAAAAACATGAATGTTTCTCAATAATATCTTGGATTAGGGGAAAAATGTATAAATGTAGTTGTAAAATGGGCCATAAAATAGAAAAACTAGAGGCCCATCAACAATCAATCGTACCTTGTGCTACAATCTACACACCTTATTCTTAGTTCTTTTTTCTTTTCTTCTTTGAATAACGTGAATTAAATTTTGAGCAAGACCCTCTATAATGAATTGAAAATGAGAAATCATGAAATTTATGGTATGAATAGAAATGGGGACTACAATTAGAAATCAAATCAAAGGAATGAGAGATATGTGTGATCCTTCGGAGATCGCTATCCATGCAAATTTTTATTTCTAGTAAAATTGAATGTGCTCTATAAGCATTCAATGTGTATCTTTGGATTATTTATGAGTTGCACCAATCTCGTCCCTATTGTATAGCTCTTAGCTTTTCCAGTCAAGAAAATTGTTCTTTATATTAGTAATATAAAATATACATCTCTGATCACCTTCTTGCATAAATGATTTTTTGAGTATCATTCCGAGAGATAGCCAAAATAAACTATTTTTCCCTCCATCTAGCATACGGAAAAACTAAATGACGACAACATCAAGAAATAAGTATCCTGATGAAATATCCCAAAACAAATAAGACTACAAAAATCTCTAAATAAAAGACCGGGATCCACAAAAAGAGTCAAAAAATATGGATGGTTCTAGTAAGGCTTGGTTCGTTGTCTACCCACAGGGTGTAAATCATCTTTCTGATATGTACGCGATCATGGAGTGCCCTTTTGGAGAGCACATCTGCAGCCTTATTGAAGTCCCGATAGGTATGGAGAAAAGATAAACTAATGAAATGGCACCAGAGCTCTTGGATACGAGTCTTCCATCCCTCCAGCGCTATATTATGAAGACTTCCCTTGCCATTACACCAATCGATGACCAACTTTGAATCCCCAATAAGTAGAAGAGTCTGAAGATTAAAGATTTTTGACAAATAGAGAGTGGTCCAAACACCCATCAGCTCCACCCTATTGTTGGTTCCTGCACCTATATTAAAAGATCAATTTATGAAGTGATTATGATCAAGACAAATGACTCCACCTTCCCCGCTATTTTTCCAGTCCCCAGCAGCCACGCCATCAAACCAACTCATAAACTTTTGAAGGCGAGGCATAATCCTGATCTTTGTTAATGGTTATGTCACATGTTGCTCCTTTCTTGTGTTGAAATTCAACATCACCTTTTATTCTACCACCTGTGGAAAAGTCGATCCAAAGTCAAAGAGGAGGTTGTTCCTTTCTAACCAAATGCACCAACACACCACTACTGGTAGAGTAATAATGGAATGATGTTGCTCATCGAAAGAGGTGAGACACTCATCAACCAAGTGACCTATCCAGGTCAGCTTTGTCTTCGTGAAACCTTCTAAAATCAACCAGACTTGACGGGTAAACGAACATGATACAAACAAATGCAATATCGACTCCTGATTACATCTACACAATATGCAAAATCTCGGGCCTTCCTAGCCACGGGCTAACAAAACATCCCAGGTAAGAACTTTGTTTTTTAGGATCAACCAACAAAATAATTTGATTTTGAGCATCAGATTCCATAACCACAGCTTATAATCCCATCCTCGAGACACTGGAGCCCACAAAACTTCAGCTAACTCCCTATATAAATTTTTGGTCGATGGGAAACCGGATCCATGACCACCCTCCCACCTTAACTCATCCTTTGATGTTGATAGGAGAATACTCGCACTAGATAACACCCGTCTGTATAGATCCCATTCTATAGCAAGCTCACCATTTAAAACAAGCTCAGTCACATCTTTCCAGTATGAGAGAGGAGGAGTAATCATGGAAGAATTCCTTGCTTGATAAAGGAATATGATCCCCCTATTCTTTAGGGCAGTCAATAGTGCTGGAGACATAATAAGACGCGATCCTAAACCCATCAAGTGATCCCTTCCATCCTGTATAGAGACCCCGCTACCCACTTTCCAACAAAGCCAATGATCTAGAAGTGGCTTGGATTTTAAAAGGTTTTTCCAAACTGGAGATGAAACCCCTTGAGCTCTACTCTCCATTCTAAACCACCTAGAAAAAGAAATAGAAGTAAAATATTTTTCTTTTATGACTTTCTGCCAGATCCCATCAGTATTTAACCCCTGCCACAACGTTTTTTCCATCAATTATTTATTGAAACAAACCAAATTCTTAATCCCCCAACTTCCTGCTTTCTTTGGCCTGGCTAAGCTTTCCCAATTGCAAAGGTGTAAGCGATTCTTCTCCTTACTCCTCGACCACATAAAGGAATAGATGATCTGCCTCAATTTCCCAAGGAATGAAATAGGGATTGTAGTTAATGACATCCAGTAGACTGATTGACTCATCAGGATGAATTTTATCAGAACTAAGCGTCCTCCGAGTGTAAGCCATCGATTGCACCAGTGGTCTACTCTCTTTTCAAACTTTTTTAATAACCACCACTAGTATTCTAATTTGTAGTGATTTATCTTTAGATAAAAGCCCAAATACTTGAAACCCGTGTCAATGGGCTCAAATCGATATGGAAAAAGTGCTTTGAATGACAACAATTCTGTCTCAACTAGTCCCACCGAGTGGAAGTTTGATTTCCCATCATTGATCTGAAGACCCGTTTCCTTTTGGAATACTTTCAGAATGTGAGCTATCACTACCCATTCATCAACACTGGCTTTTGACATGATCAAAACGTCATGTACAAAGAGGAGATGAAGGATCTTGGTGATTCTCGATACTTTTATCCTTGTTGAGTACCGACTTCTTTTTCTTTGCTGATGAGTAAACTTAAACTTTCCATTACCAAGATAAAGAGAAGCAGGTACATAGGGCATCCTTGCCTAAGGCCGTTACCCCTTTGAAAGAAAGCATAAGGTTCACCATTAATTAGGACAACATATGATACCAAAGTGACACAACCCATAATCCATCTTGTAGTAGCTAGGCTGAAACCTGATTTGATGAGAATCATCCTCATAAAATCCCAATTAATAAGGTCATGAGCTTTCCCTAAATCAAGATTTAGAATTAAAGCTCATTGATTTTTTCATTTGATACCATGGATGCATTCCCATGCCGTCCCCACTGCGTTTAGGATCTACCTTCCTTAAAGAAATCCTAATTGTTCTTCCGCCATACCTTTTGACATAATATGCCTCAATATTTTTGCCAATAGTTTAGCAATGATTTTGTAACATAAGTTACAAAGGGAGATCGGTCGGAAGTTGCCAAAAGTATAAGGCTTATTTGATTTTGGGATTAAAACTAAGAAAGTGGTGTTTAAAGCTTTTACGACTTCATCCTTTTGTCTCGACTCCTCCACCATGTCGAGAATATCCTCTCCCACCAAGTCAAAAAAATAGAGGAAGAACTCCACTGTCCAGCCATCCGGGCCCAGAATTTTATCTCTAGCAAAAGCCTTTAAAATATTCAGAAGGTCTTCTAGCTTGCATGACTGTTGCATCGAAAGAGCGTCCGCCTTCGATACCAACGATGGGTGAAGATTTGTTACTAAAGTCTGATATTCGTTAAGAAAATCTGCTGTCATGCCCAACTGTTTAAAAAAATTCACTGCATCCTCTTTTAACTCATGTTGACCGGATAGTTTTAATCCCATCTCTGTATGTAAATCCGAAACCTGTTTGCGGTTTTTTCGATCACTTGCATAGTGATGAAAAAACTTGGTATTGCAGTCCCGACACTTTAACCACACAACTCAACTTTTTTGTCGCCAAGCATCTTCCTCTGCCTTGAGAATATTCAGCCTCTCACTTTCCTTTTGTTTAATCAAATCGGATATCCCCGCGTTCTTCAAATCTATCAGAGTAGCTTGATACAAGATCTGTAGTTCCTCCTCTAGAGCATCCAATTTATGAGACATTTTTTTTTAATATTTCTTCTCCAATGCTTTATTTCCAATTATTAAATTTTAATCTTCCAAACCAGACGTCTTTGGCGGCTTGTCTCCTGTAGAAACTTTAGGTCCTTCCAGATATCCAAAACAATACGAGAAAACTCAGCCTCACTTAGCCAACCAAGATTTAGTTTAAAGAGATAAATTTTCTGCTGATAGTCGCCATCAAGTTGTAGAATGATGGGTGCATGGTCAGATACAAATGGCTGCGCCACCCAGACCTGATACCTTGTCAATTTTCCAAGCAAATCAATCGAGACAAAATGTCTATCCAAGCGCTTTAGAATGCTATCCTCTCCCTTTCGTTCGTTCTACCAAGTAGGTACCAGGACATCCGGAAAAATGTTCGCTAACCCACCCTCTGTGAAAATAGACTTTGAGAAGGAAGCCAAAGGGTCTAAGTGACTATTAGAGCCCCAACTCTCTCCTTCTGATGAGGTGAAATTGAAGTCACCTCCACAATTAAGTTCTGCTCGGATAAAAGATCTTTATCTTTTACCTTTTGCCAGAATGATTTCCTGTCAGTACACAGACCATAGACATTTAGAAATTATAGATGCACCTTTAGCTCGAAATTGAAACCTGTCAATAGAAGCCCACCACAACAGATATAAGGGCTCAAATCAATTTTTTCGGGGTCCCAAGCAACTAAAAGGCCCCCCGACCTATCAGTCGAATTCATAGCAGCCGAGTTGCAATCAGGCTTGAGATGTGAGAGTAAAGAACGAGCTCTAACCTCGTCTACAAGGGTCTCCTGAAAGAAAAGCATATTCAGTTGATGTTGAAGAAGAAGATGACGGATCGAGGTGAGTTTATGGGAACCACCCACTCCCATAATGTTAAGGGAAAACAAGCTCATGACTTAAGGCATGCTAGGGATTTAATGCCTCTAAGCGCCCCAAGTTCAGAATCAGAAGAAGTGATAGGTACCTGCTCCTTACTACAAACCTTCACATGTTTGCGAGCACTTTGGGTTTTGATTGGTGAGATTTCGCATCCTAAACCCTTTGACTAGACAAAACCCTTTGCACCCCCAAAAGGAGGGTCTGCCTTTGAACACTGAAGTGAACAAGATGCCTCGGGGAGTACAGACCTTATGAATTATTTCCCTTTTTAAATTAACAATGCTTGCGGCTCTGAAAGCTCATGTAACATCAGAATCAGAGTGTTAAGAACCACAGTGAGTCTATTGTCATCCCTAGCTAGCTCTCGTAAACCTGTAAGGAGAATAAGGTCCTGAATAGATGAGTTAGGGGACTCTTCAAGCTCTTTGTGCAATAAGGCTGTAGGATCCCCCGAAAGTGAAACCGAACCAAGAGCCAAATCCATAGAAACTGGAGCAAAAAATCACCTAGCCCGACCCCGCTCACTAGTCAAAGTGTTAGGCCTCACGACAGATGGCAAACTCGAAGTCATCATAGTGATCTCCATAACTTCCATGACCAGAGGTGGAGGAGGCTTAGAGGGAGTAAGAATAGAAAGAGCCATATAGACTAAACCTGCCCATAACTAAAAATCTTGCCCGGGAACAAATCCGGTAAAGAATCCATCTCTGAAGAGTCGGCTGGGGTAACTGCTGGTGATTCAGAAGGTAAAGGGGGAGTATTCCAACCGGGAGAGTGGTCCAAAGAAGAGTGTTCCCATGAAGTAAGAGAATAGTAAAGGGAAAAACATATATATTTGAGCTTGCCCATGAGACTGTTGTCAGTCCTATCTGCCTCGACTGAATCAAAACCTTGAAAACGAGCATTCCAAACACTCGAAGAAACTTCCGGTGGATCAGATCTAGTAGGTTCCCACAACAACGAGGAATCTGAAGAAGAGTCGTTGGGTAATATTCCAGGACAGTCTCACCGAAGGTGACTCATCTATCTACAACTGGTGCATCTGAATGGCACACCCAGAAAATCGAGAGTCTGAGAGCAAATCATCCCCCTCCACTCCAGTTCGATCATTTTCGGGAGAACCACATGAATATCTATTTCCACTAACACACGACACAACCACTTATCCCTTGCAAGGAGAGCCTCCTCATCCACCATAAGAAAATGACCTAATCCATTGGGTATCTCCACTAAATCCCTCTTGTTCCACCACTGAAGTGGTAAACCCGACAATAAGACCCACAGATGACGGATTTGGAAATACTCCTTTGATGGGTTGAATGAGACTCACCAATGCTTCAACATGATACTTCCACCATCCACCACCCATCTAGATTCCAGAATAAGAGAAGCTTCCTTCGAAGAATGGAACTGGAAGCCAAACTAGCCTCATGTGAGATAAATACTCTTAGGTGAGTAACCTAAAAGGGGCTTCCAAGTAACATCAACCCAATGGGCCAGTGAAACCTTCACCAACTTTCGGTATTAAAATCTGCCTACAAGGGTACAACAAGCCATCGCACAGGCTTCCTCAAGCCCAACGTTTGAGCCGAGGATAAAACAACGCTTAAATTTATTAGATTTCCAAGGTTTGAAGAAGCGAGGGCCTGGTCTGAGATCAGGGGGAGGGCGAAAGGAGACCTAAGGGGCAGGGGCTGAGAGTGAAGTGTGCCTCTTCTGGATAGTAATAGGAGGCTTATGACCACCTACATGACAACCAACATCCCAAAACTTTAGGCAAGGCAAAGAGTGATGCATAAAATCGGAGATGGAAGAAGGAGAAGTAGGTGAAACGATAGGGGGGTGGGGCCTTGTAAAAGGTATTTGATGTTCCGATGCCTCGATAATCAGGCCCTCTTGATTCCAAAAATCCTCGTCCACCGAGCTCAATAAGGCATTTACTTCAGCTTCCGTCATCATAAAAATGGGTCTGACACCTCAGACACCTTTGAAGCTGGAAACAAGGCTAGAATAGTTAAGAGAGGTAGCAAAACTCACCTGTACCTGGGACTAAAATAAAGAGAAAATACAGGGGAAAATGAAAGAGGACAAAGAGGATTTAAAGACCTCAAACTCCAATAAAAATTTCCTAGTAAAGCGTGAGGTGTAGCTCTAAGAGTAGCCAACACACTATGAAAGAAAAATCCCTTCCAAACCTTCTTAAGATCTCTAAAGACCTTCCAGAAAGAAGGATGAAAAAGATAAACTCCAAAGAATATCTTTACAGGTGAAGTGGCCTTGTCAAAAAGATCTCGGGAAACCATAAAAACTAGGCAACCGAAAAATAACAAGAGCAAAAAACTGACAGGTCTGACTAAAAGACGAGCCCAAATAAAACTCCAACAAAAAACCTTTCAGAGACTGCGTCACAACAATAAGCAACCTGACCTCCAAAGTAAGAAATCACACCGGGTTAAGACTGTAAAATCATCCATCCTCCATTGTTGATTCTGGTCACCTTCATTCCATAATGACAAGGGACCCTTTTTTATTAAAACAAGGAAAAGCAAAGCCACTTGCCTAGTCATTGGTTGACTTTGTCAAGCACTCCTATTGTATATAAAGAGTAGATAGGCTTAGAGCTAGGGTTGTTGCTCATTCTACTATCTTGGGTTTACTCTTGGCCAAGCTATATTAAAGAACTATAATATTGGATTTGTTGTACTGAGTTAAGTACTATATTTTTAGATTGGGGTTTTCTCTCCTATTAGAGGTTTTTTTCCCACTATAAACGATGTCTTATTTCTCCTGGCATGCTTTCTTTGAAAACTTAACTGATACCTACATTGAATATTAGTGATGGAATGTTTTATTAGGTGTTTTATTCATACTAATTTTTATTATATTATGAAGGTATTTGTGTTGTCATTGAGTAGGTTGCTCTGATAATTATTTTGTTACTTGTGAATATATTATGATACTAGTAATGCAATATGTTTACTATTAATAATAGAATGTTGATAGAATTAATAAATGTTGATATATATCTATACTTTCCATGATAGATACTTTACTCTTGGAAAGAACTATTGAAGGACTATACTATTGGATTTTCTACTGATAGGAGAACTATATTTTTAGGGTGGGTTTTCCCCTCCTATCAAAGGCTTTTTCCATGATAAACCTTGTGTCTTATTTCTTGTGGAGTGCTTTCTTTGATAACTTAATTTATACCTTGGTTTAGGTGGATACTGGTGGCTACCTACCTATTCCATTGACTTATAATGGTACCATATCTTGCTAGTTGTACTATAGTTTTTCAGGTCCTAAACTTCTAGTGCGTTCGACTTTGGAAATTTCCCTTGCATTTTTGGCAATTGGCATAGGCCGCACAATCAAAGATTACAAGGCCTACCGGATACATAGATCATGGATTAAACTTTGTAATAATCCAAGAAATTCCCTAAATAGAGTTTGTATGCAAAATTTTCACACTTAGGAAGTTGACGTAAAACAAGCCTCCTTAGGGCTTGCACTCCATTTTTGACATCATTTCCTAGGGTTAGGGTTTTGAATATTTAAGGTTTTTTCATCTTAGGGCATCATGCTTTATGTTAAAAGGTAGTTTTGGCCCCTTGCTTTGTATTTATGTGAATGAACATAATTGACACTTCTCTTCTCATAGATAAACTACCACAATTATAGCTAGTTCGTATTGCTTTGCAATTTATAATGGTTTTTTTCCATTTCATTCATGGATAGAATTTTAGTTTTCATTGTATTTCTATGCTCTCTACATTGTTTCTGTGTATGTTTCCATTTGTATTAATGCCTTCATTTTGTACTGTATGGAATCCATATTTGTGGTATTAGAGCAATATGCTCTTTATTGTTTCTTTGTGCATGTTCTTGATGAGGTTGGGGTGTAGGGAGTCAAGTCTTGAACTAGATGAGCTTCGGGAAGACCACTCTTGCTAGCTTAAGTGGCCTCCCATGGTGAAAGGAAAGAGAGATGATGGAATAGGAGATCCTATCAAATTGTTGCTTAAGCAAGCCTTTACGTGACAAAGGAATTAGATGATGGATAATTTCACCTAGATCCTTCGACGACGACCAAAGATGGTAGAGACACATTCAACAAGTAATCATTTCAAAGGTGTGAAACCCTTCAAGGTACATGCTAACTTTGACATTCCTTCATTTGAAGGCCAAATAGATGTAGATTCTTTAGAGAAATTGTTCAATTTGTTAGAGGGTTATTACTTTGCTCAAACAAAATTTGACATTGAAATTATCACCTTCATACTCCTTAAGTACCTTACGCATCTCAAAGGTTCATGGGACAATTATTAGGAGAGACATGCTAGAGTCAAGCCTAAAACATTTATGATAGAACCTACTTGGGTGGATTTTTTTCATGCTCTCAAGGAGGAGCTCTACCCTATTGGAAACTATGATGGATAGTACATGAGATGGAGAACTTTGTGCCTGGAAAAAGACAAAATGGTGCGAGAGTAAACTAATATCTTCCATACCTTGCACTTAAAGTTGGGTATTAGAGAATCTGAATGACATTTGGTTATGAAGTATCATGGTGGCTTTCATAGGTACATCCAAACCTATATGGAGTTCTTGGTGATATCCTCACTAGGAGCCACTTATCAATGTGTTATCAAAATTAAGCAAACATCTAAGAAAAAGCAAAAATAGGGGTTTGGGTTTATGAATCTGCCACAATAGAAGTATGGTAAAGGTGGCCATAATTCATAGAATAAAGGACAGAGAAAGGATAACCAAGCTTGGGACAACCAGTCCAAGCCACGTGCGAAGAAGGATAATGGGAAGTTGAAGAGGGACATTAGAAAGTGGTCCAAGTTCCAAAATATCCATTGACACAACACTAACAAATTTCACTTGAATCCATCATTGATGGTTAAGATGAAAGATTTAAAGTCTAACCCTAGCTTGGAATCTGATTGAGATCTAAATAAGGGAAAGTAGATCATCGAAATAGAACCCGGTGCTACCATTGCAACCTTAAAGATCCAACTAGAAGATCTAGAGGAGCATAAAGAAGGTTAATGCCTCTTCCATTCATAGATGTGGGTGAAGGGGACCCTGCTACATTTTATTGTTGACAAAAATAGCTAGAAAAACTTGATCTTAGTTGAGATCACCAATAGATTGAAGTTGTCAACAAAACCAGACCTCCATCCATACAACATCAATGATCTAAGCTAGGGATGAAGTATCTTCTTTAGTTAGCAATGTTGCCTACCTTATGATATCAAGCCCTTCAAAGATGAGGTATTGTGTGATGTAGCCCCACTTGAAAATTATGGTGTTCTTTTAAGACAATTCTATATGTGGAAATTCCATGTTGTTTACGAGTCCAAGCCATATATTGTCATTGTTACTTTGGGAGGTTAAATCTATAAGATACCAAAGGTAGTTCTAATTACCATAGTTTCCTTGATCTCAACAAAGTAGTGTAGGAAGGTAATGTATCATAACAAGAGATTTATCCTCTTCATGATTTATATGGAAGGTGAATGAAATATCACTATGATCTCCATGTCCTTTGCATGACGTATCTCTACACAACAAATGAAAATGGAAAAGATAGTGGAAGAATACAAAGATAATTTCGTTTCACTTATAATGGTGCCTTTACACTGTCTAGTCAAGTATTTGATTGATTTGATACTTGGTTCTCATTTACCTAATGGATAAATATATAGATGCTCTCTTCCAGAGAATGAATAAATCAAATAGTATATTCAAGAGTTAATCCAAAAGGGCCACATTCACCCGAGCTCGTCACCTTGTAGGAGCCCAATTGTGTTGGTGTAGAAGAAAGATGGGACATGGTGATTCTATATAGATTACTAAGCTCTAAAAAAATCATAGTCAAGAACCGATATTCAATCCTCTAGATTCATGATCTTCTTGATCAACTCATGGGTGGCAAGTTTTTTAGTAACATTTATTTGAAGTTGGGATACCACCAGGTACCATTTAAGAAAATTGATGTATGGAAGATCACCTATAAGTAGGAAGAAGGCCCTTTTGAGTGGTTGTTCATGCATTTTGGCTTGATGAATGCTCTGGAAAAGTTCATGAAGATGGGAGAAAATATCTTGTGACCACCTACAAATTCTTTTGCGGTCATATATTTGGATAATATCCTCATCTTCAACAAAACTTAGGCAAACCATTTGCAGCACATTAAACAAATATCGAGCACCCCGTGATAGCACAAGTTATATGTCAATCTATAAAAATACTCAGTCGACATACAAAGAATTCAATAATTTGGATACATCATGGATGAACATGGTGTGCATGTGGATCTAGCCAAGATCCAAGCCATTCATGATTTCCTAGACCCAACAACTCTACCAAAGCTCTATAGTTTCTTGTGCACCGCCAACTTCTATTGCATGTTCATGTTGGGATTCTATCATATCACTTGGCCCTTAGGAAAATTGACTAAGACTGGGGCCAAATCCAAGTTCATTTGGGTTGAGTCATAATAGAAATAATTTGAGGATCTAAGACACCACTTTTGTTTGGCGCCGATACTCACTCTACAAGGTCTGCAACAATCCTTCTAGATTGAGATATATGATTTAGATTATGTTGTTAGTGTTGTCCTCACTTAGCATGGATGATTCCCTATCATAGTGAGACACTCTCTAATGTGGTTTGCAGGTAACCCACATATGACAAGGAGATGCACTCCATTTTGTAGGCTTACAGCCATTAGAAGCATTATGTTTTGGGGAAGGAGATAATCATACACACTAATCAAAACCTCATGTAGTTCATCTAGATGTAGAGAAAGTTACATAATTACCATCATCATAAGTGGTCCAAGTAGCTACAATATTTCCACTTAAACATCGAGTATAATAAGGGTGACTCAAATCACATTACAGATTGTCTCAACCAACCTCTAGTTGTGGCACTGACCACAATGCTCAGCTCTTGTGGGAATGAGGTCTATGGGTTGCCATAGTTGTATGCTAGTGACCCATAATTTAATGTTACCTATCAAACACTAGGCATAGTTAAACCAATCTCATATTTTCATCTCTAGGATGAACTTTGATGGCATCTAGGCCATCTTTATGTTCCTCCAAGCAAGCACGATAAGTCGATTTGAGAGGCACATTACAATCAAGTGGTAGGGTTCTTTGTTGTGAAGAAGATAGTGGCAGTGTTGCAAAATCACTTATACTATCCAAAGCTTCAACATGAAATTAGCAGGTATGTTGGATCGTGCATTGTCTATGCCTTTGACCAACCTACCATTAAGAAGCAAGGGTTGTGCACTCCTTTTCCTACCTCAAACAAACCATAGGTGCCTATCTCCATGGACTACATGTTGAACCTACTTTCAACCAAGCATGGAAATGAATATGTATTTGTCATTGTTGATTGATTCTCTAAGGTTTTCATTTTGACATCCTACAAGGATAGTATCACAATGGAGGCCAGTACTAAGATATTCTTTGAGCATGTTTGAGTTCATTTCAAGCTCCCATGGACAATATTTTTAGATACTGTTAGTAGGCTTCTGAGTACTTTCTAGTCTAGTCAGTGGTCAATGATGGACACCAAGCTAACTAAATAAACTTCCTTCCACACCAAATTGATAGACAAATAAAGGTAGTTAGTACGATGATTGTGCATATCTTGAGAATATACAATTCCAAACATCAATGCACATGGGATGAGATTTTTCCTTATGTTTAACATAGATACAACAAATCCCTTTGTATCTCTATTGGTCATAGTCATTTTCAGGTGTACCTAGGGTTCCATCCATTTTCACCAATTGATGTAGTTCTACCCATTACATGTACACATGAAGAATCCTTCTGCTCATAATGAGGCTGATAGAGAAACCAAATTTGTTGAAAGGATCTAACACATCCAACAACAAGTTCATGATATCTTATAGAAATATAATGCCAAGTATAAGTAATTCCATGATCGACATTGGGTTCCACAAAATTTTTAGGTGGGAGATAAGGTATGGTTGACTTTGGAGAAATAACACCTCACAAGACCTCATCGAAAGATCCACCCACTATGATATGGGACTTACACCATCACTGAGGCTATGGGTGAGAATGTTTTTGAATTAAGTATCCCTCATTTCCTTGGATTTCCCTTAGAGAAATCAACCATGACTGAATTAAACATACAATAGTTAATTGAATCATGGACACTAAGATGAAGGGAACTTTCCAACAAAACATCCATCTCTATTAGGTCATTAAAGCAAGCAGCTCCTTCATGAGGGAAAATGGCTTGCCATAAGTCAGATTCAATAGAAGTTTCCCCATTTGATGGAAGAACTTGGTGCAATGGGGACCATTGATTCCTAAAGGGGGATGACTGATCCAAGTGGATATTGGTGGTCACCCACCTATTCCATAGACGTATAATGGTTCCACATCTTGGAAGTTATACTATATTTTTTCAAGTATCGAACTTGTGCATTTTTCAAGTATTGAACTTCTTGTGTATTTTTTGGGCATTTCCCTTGCATTTTTGGCAGTTGACATAGAAAAAACAACGTTGAAAAAAACATAGAGCACGGGTTAAGCTCTTTAGAAATCTAGGAAACACCCTAAACAAAGTTTCTGTGCAAAAGTTGCATCTTAGAGAAGTTGATGTATCAACTAGCCTCCTCGAGGTCCAGATTCCTTTTTCCAGATCGTTTCCTAGTGTTAAGGTTATGGATCTTTAGGGTTTTTGAATCTTAGGGAATCATACTTTATGTTAAAAAGTAGTTTTACCCTCTCGCAAGTTCTTCTTGCAAATTAGCATAGCTAACACATCTATCTTTAGAGATAAGCTACCAACATTGTAGCTAGTTTGTATTACTTTGCATTTTACAAACTTTTTTTCCATTTCATTCATTAATAGAATTTGGGTTTTCACTATATTGATTTACTTTGTATAATATCTCTATGTATGTTTCCATTATATCTTTGTCTTCATTTCATTCTCTACATAATCTATCTTAGTGGTATCAGAGCAATTTGCTCTTTTCTTTTTCTACATTCATGTCCCTCTGAGGTCAAGGTATAGGGAGTTGGTTCTCGAACTAACTGAGAAGTTATTTCTCTAGGAATCCCTTGCATGATATATGAATGAGATGATGGATAATTTCACCCAGATCCTTCAATGATTGCCCTTCAAGGTACAAGTTAACTTTGACATTCCTTTATTTGAGAACTAGATGAATACATATGCTTTAGAGAAATGGTTAAATATGTTATAGGGTTATTACTCTATTCAATATTTTTTCGAAAAAAAAAAATCACCTTCACACTCCTTAAGTCCCTTCCTCCTGTCAAGGATTGGTGGGACAATTACTGGGAAAGGCATTCCAGAGAATATCGTACAACATTTAGGATAGAACCCACTAGGGTGGCTTTTGTTGATGCCCTCAAAGAGGAATTCTACCTTGTTTTGAAACTTTGATGGCCAATACACAATATGGAGAAATTTGCACTGGGAGAGAGACTAGATGGTACCAGAGGACACTAATATATTCCATACATTTCTATCAAAGTTGGGTATTAGAGACTTCGAGTAGCCATTGGTTCTCAGGTATTGTAGTGGCTTACACAAGTACATCTAAACAAAGATAAATTTCATAGACATCAACTCACTTATATTTTCTTATTGACATGCTATAAAAATCAAGCAAAGATTTAAGCAGAAGAAAAAAAAAAGAGTTTGGGTATGCAAATATACCACAACAAAAGCATGATAAAGGTGGCCCTAACTCATAGAACAAAGGATAGAGGAAGGATAAACAACCTCAAGATAACTAGTCCAAGCCACAAGCAAAGAAGGGTAACGAGGATTTGAAGAAGGACACTAGAAAGTGTTGTGAGTTCCACAAAATACCTTAGCACAACATTGGAAAATGTCACTCGAAGTAGTAATTTCTCATTGAGATGAAATCCTGAGAGTCAGACTTTAGCTTGAAGTTTTATTTTCGATCTAGATAAGGGTAAATTGATCATTGATGTGGAACCCAATACTACCATCACAACCACAAAGATCCAACTAGTAGAGTAGGAGGAGTCTAAGGAAGGTGAATACCTCTTCCATTCATATATGCGAGTGAAGGAGAATTTGCTACATTTCGTTGTTGACAATGATAGCCAATAGAACTTGATCTTAGATGAGGTCATCAAGAGATTGAATTTTCAGACAACATCAAACCCCCAACTATACACCATCAATTCGATGATTCAGGGACAAGGCATCCACATCAATCAACAAATTCGCCTACACTATGGCTTCAATCCCTTCAAAGATGAGGTAATACATGCTATTTCGCTACTTGAATTTTGTGATGTTCTTTTAGGACAACCTTATATGTGGAAACATCATGTTGTTTATGAGTCTAGGCCTTGTAGTGTCATTGTTTCTTTGGGAGGTCATGTAATATTCCAGATACAAAAAATTATGCAAAACAAAAATAAATAGCTAGAAATGGAAAATGAACAACAATATAATCAAAATAACACCACAATAATACCAAAATGATACTAGAAGAACACTAGAAAGAGCACTTCGATTATTGAGATCAATGTTCACTTGCCTCTTTGAGGGGGCAACCTCCAACAGAACAGAGCTCTATTACAATAATATCCAAGACAAAACTTCTCATACCCTCAACTCCTATTTATACTAAATATGTCTATCAAAAGAAGAATCTAGAGGAAGATCCTTCTAGAAGCGGAAGCTTCTATTAGGTCTTCTTACATTGGACTTATTCTTCCTTATTGCTAGGCCTTATTAATATTGACCTTTATTACATGGAAACATATTATTCTACCTATGTGAGGGGTTAGGTCCCTAACATGTCCCCCCCCTTAAAAACAACCTTGTCCTCAAGGCTTAAGATGAGGAAATTGCTGCAGAATAGTAGCTGGTTCCCAAGTGGCATATGCATGAGTTGTATCTTTCCACTGGACTAACACTTCCTTGATGGTCCATTGACGCAGACGATGCTCACGCTGGTCCAAAAATGATTGTGGTTGTATCCAAATGAAGCCTTCTTTTTACAACTTGGGAAGGTTGGTTTGAGTTTGGTACTTAGTGCCAATCACCTTCTTTAAGCATGAAACATGAAAAACAAGATGGATCTTAGAATGTCTGGTCAAAGCTAACCGATAGGCCACCTGTCCCACACGCTTTAGAACTGTATAAGGAACATAAAATTTGTGCGTCAGTTTATGAAAATGGTCAACCTTGAGGGAAGTTTGCTTATAAATGACCATCCCCTTCTGCAAATTGACATTCAGAGCGACCTTGATCTGCTTGTTGCTTCATGCGATTCTGGGCCATGACCAAATTCTCTTTGAGGGTACGGAGAATAGCCTCTCGAACTTTAAGAGTTTGGTGAACTGCTTGGACCTTTGAGACACCTGACAAATATGAGAGAACTAAAGGTGGATTTTTTACATATACCGCTTCAAAAGGAGTCATGCGGGTAGCTATATGGTAAGAAGTGTTGTACCACCATTCAGCTAGTGGTAACCATTAAGCCCACTGATTTTTCCTTTCCGATGCAAAACACCTCAAATATGTTTCCAAACATTTGTTGACCACTTCAATTTGACCATCAGTCTGGGGATGATAAGCTGTACTGAGATGCAATTGGGTGCCTTGGAGCTTGAACAGTTCTTGCCAAAAATTGTTGGTGAAAGTTGGGTCGCGATTAAAAACAATAGAATGCGGCATGCCATGAACTTTGAAGATCGATCCATGAAAAGTTGAGCCACAGTGGAGGCTATAAATGGGTGTTGAAGAGAACATAAATGAGCATACTTGGAAAGACGATGAACTACCACCATGATCACTGATTTATTTCCTAATTTAGGTAATCCTACAATAAAATCCATAGAGATATCCCACCAAATAGCAGGTGGAATCAGAAGCAGTTGTAGTGTTCCAAGAGATTTGACTGTTTTGCCCCTGTTGCGTTGACACACATCACATTCAGCCACAAATTTACGAACGTCTTGTTTCATACCATCCCAGAAAAAAGAACGTTCGAACCAATCATAGGTTTTGGTAAACCCTGAGTGCCCAGCTGTGGGTGTAGCATGAAGCTCAGAAAGAACCATGGATTTAAGTTTTAACTGGGTACTTAAATACAAATGGCCTTTGTATCAAAACTCATCATTGAGCCAAGAGTACCCTGAGGAGACTGGAGAATTGGATTGCAATTGTTATATCAAATGGGAACTTTTAGAATCTTGTAGCCATTCATGGCGAACAACTTGGAGCCAATCTGGTACAATAAAGGAGAGAGAAAAAATGGACCCTTCATCTTCATATTTTCTAGAAAGTGCATCAACAATCACATTGTCTTTTCCTTTCTTGTAAATGATATCATAATTATATCCAAATAACTTAGTCACCCATTTTTGTTGCTCGGGGGAGGAAAGACATTGTTCCAGAAAATACTTGAGACTTTGATGATTTGTATTAATTTGGAAGAGTTTCCCCAATAGACAAGGGTGCCAAAGATCCACAGCATGCAGAATAATCAACATTTCCTTTTCATAGATTGATTTTCCCAAATTTCGCTCGGACAATTGTTTGTTGGTAAAGGCCAAAGGTCGACCCTCTTGCATAAGGACGATGCCAATTGCTTTCCTGGAAGCATCTCATTACAGAAAAAAGGTCTTTGTGAAATCAAGAAGAGGTAGGACTGGAGTGGTGCACATTGCCATCTAAGGTTTGAAAATCCCGAGCAACTGCTTGAGTCCAAGTGAAAGAGTTATTTTTAAGGAGAACAGTGAGAGGTTCCACAATATTTCCATAATTCTTAACAAACTTGCGATAATAACTTGTTAAACCAAGAAATCCACACAAGATTTTGAGAGTCTTTGGGTGAGGCCAATCTTCCATAGCTTCAATCTTTTTAGGATCCACCCTGACACCGGCCTTGCCAACAATATGACCCAAGTACTTGACTTCCGAGGCACCAAAAGAACATTTAGATTGTCTGAGGAAAGTTGTTTCTGCGAGAGTAGATGGATAACTTTATCCAGATGTGAAGGATTAGATTGCCAAATTTTACTATAGATGAGAATATCATCAAAGAAAACTAAGACAAAATGATGGATAAAAGGATGGAAGACATGATTCATTAGGCTTTGGAATGTGGAGAGGGCATTACATAGGCCAAAGGGCATGACCAAAAACTCATAGTGACCCTCATGAGTTCAAAAGGCAATCTTGGGTATGTCAACTTCTTGCATACATATCTGGTGTTAGCTAGAATGCAGATCAAGTTTAGTGAAGTACTGAGCACCACTCAACTCATCCAAGAGATCATCAATGACAGAAATGGGGAACTTGTCCTTGATGGTGAGATTATTGAGGGAATGAAAGTTGGGACACATGCGCCAAGCACCTTCTTTCTTAAGTACCATGATCACAGGGGAATAATAAGGGCTGGTATTGTGGCAGATAACACCTACTCTGAGGAATTCCCGCACTATTTTCTCAATTTCATTCTTTTGGGCAAAGGGGTGGCGATAAGGGAGAAAATTGGGAGGAATAATTCCAGGAACAAGGGGAATGGAATGATCATGAACACCAAGAGAAGGAGGAAGGCCCTGAGGGTGTCTCAATGGATTGAATAGAATGGAGTTGAGAAATGATACTGGAGTGGCCTTTCTTAAGGAGATTTTCCATACGATGGGAACTAATGATCTCAAGGGAACCAACTGTGAGACCTTGGAATTGATACTTTTTCCCTTCCTATTGGAATTACATGGTTAATTCCTTAAAATCCATAAGAATGGGACCCAAAGTGCATAACCATTCAACACCTAGCACAATGTCACAACCTCCCATGTCAATGGAAAACATATGAGATTTCAGTTGGTAATGTCCAATTTGAAGACAAACATTTTCACACCGCCCACCAAATTTCATGGACCCATCATTGGCTATCATGATTTGAAAATTATTGACAACACAGATATAACAATTGGTTTCCTAGGCAACGTGACGATGAATAAAATTGTGGGTGCTACCACTGTCCATAAGGATGATGACCTTCTTGTGCTTAATGTAGCCAATGAGCTTGATCATTTGGGGGGCGAGAAGCCAATGAGGGAATGCAAGGAAATAAGTGGGTCAACTTCAGGTGGGTCGGCAGGCTCTTGGGTGGCATTGGGAATGGAGGGTTCTTCAACAAGGGGAACTATCACATCCTCTTTAGGAACATCTTATGAGATGGCCATAAATAACTTTTGTTCCTTACACTTGTTCCCCGAAAGATATTTTTCATCACAGTTATAACAAAGACCCTTTAGTTGGCGTTCAACCATTTTAGCACTAGTTAGTTTATGGGCCTTGAGGGGAGTAGCAGGGGGGTTAGGATTAGTGGGTCGAGGGCGAGGAACAAAAGGGGGTTTTTCTTCTGGGAAAAAACAACTTCTTCGACCTCTTTAGCACATTGAGTAGCTTCCAACCAAGTGGGAGGGTGAGCCATGAGAACCTGGGATCAAATTTCATCCTTGATACCAATGATAAAGCATTCACTGAAGAACGCATCTGACATGCCCTCTGTTCGAAAGGCCAAATGCTCAAAAGCAGTGATGAAGTCTTCCACTGTGCCTGACTGTTTCAACTTGGTCAAACGACCTAGATAGTGGGTATCAGTATCAAAGCACGTATAGAGCTCAACAACAAACTGGGTCCAGGAAATATATTCCTGGTGTGAATTTTTGCGCCATTGCCACCATTTCCAGCATTCAGGATCTAGATAGAGGACATCATAGTGAGGTTTGGCCAACTTGTCAGTAATACCATGCAGAGAAAAATAATGCTCCATTTGAGTGACCCAACCTGTAGGATTAGAGCCATCAAATTTATTGACCTCTACACGGGGAAGACGGGGTTCACGATGAAAG
Source organism: Picea engelmannii (assembly GCA_009831015.1). Lineage (NCBI taxonomy): Eukaryota > Viridiplantae > Streptophyta > Pinopsida > Pinales > Pinaceae > Picea > Picea engelmannii. The sequence goes on along the minus strand of ML791098.1, from coordinate 542,330 downwards.
GAGTTGGAGTGAAATGGTGGAGACTGAGAGGAATCAACAACATTGGGTTGTGCTGATGAAGAAGGACCCCTAGGTCGGTTCAAGAATTGATTGACAACAGACTAGAAGGAGGTCAATTGGGTTGTGAGGTTGGCTTCCAAGGTGTCAATGCAGGAATTGGTGGAATCCAGCTGAGATGTGAGATGTTCGATGGAGACATGGGCTTGATTGATGGAATTTTGGAGATCTTGGTTGCGAGTCGTGGCCATTTGGAGAGGGGAAGTGTGGGTAAGGAAAAAATGGTTGGGTGGGACCACCAAAAAAAATACTTAGAAGTGATAGGTACCACGAAGATCAGTGTTTGCAGGGAAATATAATGGGATAGGCGAAAAAATAGGAAAACTGGGAAGGGGTTGGGTCCAATGAAACAAAAAGGATTAAAAATGAAGGGTATGAATGCGATTAGGGAGAAAAGGGGAATCCGATGGAATAGGTCCCAAATAAGTGTGCCGATGGGACCACTAGTTTTTTTTTTTTTTACTCCTGCGGAGTTATACTCCGATCTGAAGAATACTGCAGTGATGAAATGCCCAAATGGTTAACAGGAAGAAATGTATAGAAATTTCGCAACTCGAATGCAAGAGACACAATTGCACCGCAATAGATCTTGTCTATTTTGTTTTTGTTTTCATCCCAAGGGTTAGGTATTCAAGGATCTACAGACAAGGGTTTTCCCTGTGCTATAGCTCTCTAATATACGTGCAGGGTCCAACAATAGTAGTCGACCCAATATCTCAGGGCACCAACTAAGGAGGTTAGACCGTGCCCTTAGCCGTATTACCTAACTACCCAGGTACTAGAGAGTATCTTCCTGAGTGCTGTTTTTGGTGACACTATAGTAGTCAGGCGGCTGGTCGATTTTTCTATTGAGGGCTTCAGGAGATCTAGGTCGATCCGTATACATGTGTTGTCTGATGCGCTACCACTCGAAGGGGTACCAACAAGGGTTACACGGGTGGCCAACAGATGTGCGCTTAAGTACCACTTATATTTCCTGCGTGTATGAATCCCTGACTACAGGTTTATGTGCATAACGACATATCTATGTAGCTTAAAGACACTGAAATACGTCTCTACCCTGAAAAAAATTAACCCACAATTTTCTATCGAGGAAGGTGGTCTGATACCACTTGTAATATTCCATATATTAAAATTATGCAGAACATAAATAAATAGCTAGAAATGGAAAATAAACAACAATATAATCAGAACAACACTACAATAATACCAAAATGATACCATAAGAACACCAGAAAGAGAAATTTGATTACTAAGAGCAATGTTCACTTGCCTCTTCGAGGGGGAAACCTCCAGCAGAGCAGAGCTCTATTACAATAATATCCAAGACAAAACTTCTCATACCCTCTACTCTTATTTATACTAAATATGTCTATCAAAAGAACAATCTAGAGGAAGATGCTTCTAGAAGTGGAAGCTTCTATTAGGTCTTCTTACATTGGACTTATTCTTCCTTATTGCTAGGCCTTATTAATATTGACCTTTATTACATGGAAATATATTATTCTACCTACGTGAGGGGTTAGGTCCCTAATAGGTCAACTTTATAGGGTATTATATGTAGATCTAACTTTTGCAATTTCCTTAACCTCAACGAAGTAGTGAAAGAAGGTAATTTCTCAGATTGGGAGATTTTTCCTCTTCATGATTCAATCATAAGATGAATGGAATATCACTATGACCTTCACAACCTCTACAGAGTAGAAGTAGGTGGATAAGAGAGTGGAATAATACATATATATCTTTTCTTTGCCTATAGGGGTGCTTGCACTGCTAGGTAAATAATTTGATTGATTTGATACCCGGTGCTCCTTTACCTAGTGACCCACTATATATATTCTCTTCTGGAGAATGAAGAAATCAAATGTCAAATTCAAGAGCCCATCTAAAAGGGCCACATTCAACTGAGCTCCTTACCTTGTGGGACATCATTTGTGTTGGTGTAGAATAAGGATGGTGTTAGTGCCGTCATTTCTCTCTTTTTTAGTAACGATCGGTCTTAGTCGAGTAAGGGTCCATGTGTCAAAGCATGTGAAGCCAGGTACTGAAAAACATAAGGGTCTAGGTCACCAAGTGGCTGGTTGGCCCTTGGATTCGATAAGGGATGTCAGAGTCAAAAACATGTGTAAATGGTACGAGTGTGTTCCCAAAGATTCAGGTCTTATAAGAAAGGAATTTTTACGAGCTAAGGGTCAAGGCAAGTTGTTAAATATAAGTCACATCGACAAGTGCAATGACCATCATTATCTCATTATGATGGCTAAGAGAATGAAAAATGATGACGCTCGTATCACGTATGCGCTGCAACCCTTATCAAATGTACTTCACACACCCCGAAGTGCGCTCGTCGCACGAATGGACTACGAAAAATATCCAGTTTGCTTTGAAGCCTCCAGTTGCCATGAATTCAGTGTTCCCCGACACGATTCCACCTCTCGCCCGCTTCGCTATAAATTCTGGTGGATTTGCATACATTTGGTTACCAGCCAGGCTTATGCACTGTGGAATGTTTCTTGCAAGCTCGGGTTGATCGACATTCCTGCCTCAGGCCTGCATTGAATCCACCATGCGTAGAACAAGTACGAGTTGCGCCATGGCAACCTCCCAAAGCATAAGGGAAGGCGTGTGAAGTGGAATAAGCACTGGGCTCGAGCCCCAGAGTTTAACATTGATAAACGAAGATCCAGAGGTCAGAGCATCATTTGAGCAATTCAGATGCATGGCCTTTTGCAGAAAAATCCAAGGATTTAATGTGAGACTGGCCAAGCAGTTCACTCTCAGTTTAGATGTCTTCCGCGCAATGATTGCAAGTGTCACTATCCATGTAACAAAAGAAACTTTGTCGACCGTGACAAATATCCCTCTGCACGACAAAAGGTGGTTCAAAGGCACGTCCTTGGACAAGCGGTGCTATGAAGACTCCATCAAATGAGAATATTTAGATGGGAAGGTAGAGGTGGGCGTTCCAAGTAAACATTTGTAGGAAACTTTTAAGAAACTCCTTGGAGTAATTAGGAAATATTTCACTTGTGAGAGAAGGTTTGACAGAGTACACTCGCATCACATTATATTATTGATTCACTTCACAGGAAGGAGACCATTAAACCTACCCTTTTTCTTACACCAGAACCTCCGAGAGATGGCGGACAACGCCCAGGATGAAGCAGATCAATCGAAAAGGAAAATCTCTCATGTATCGCTAATTAAATTGATGGTATTTGAAGAATTAAGATGGTTGGGAAGCAACTAGGATTCATTCTTGCTCACAACAAGCATCCCCAAATATCCAAAAGGATATTTCCCTCTACTCGCGGAAAGGGTAATATCACACCGCACAGAGGTTGAAGTGGGAGAGGCCACATAGGAAGGAAATATGTTGGAAGCCCTGTCCCCCCAACAACAAATTCCCTGGAGAAGGGGCAGGCCAAAGAAGAACAAGGAAGCCTGGGAAACTCGAGTCCCAAGTGAATCACGCACAAAGTTTGTCACTGAATAGTTACTTATGCGTGCCATTCGGCTAGAACCTGTTGTAGGTACAAGTCAAGAAAGCTAGAGTAGAACGAGGAGGACAGATGCTAAAGGCACAGATGTTCGTGAGTCATCTTAGCAACTGAAACAAGCGCAACTCGCTATCGCCGAGCTTTACCAGGAAAATAGGGAACTAAGACAACAATTAGCAACAAAGACTCTTGAGGTGTCAACATCACAAGGACATGAGGGAAATGTGACGTGGCTCAAGAGACAGGTGAGGGAAGCACATGATACAATCGTACAGCTAGGCAAAGCACAAAGGATGTCAGAAGAAAGGTATGTGAAGCACTTCATAGAATATGAAGTGGTCAGGGAGAAAGTCCACGCAGCTTTTGCTAGTGCACATAAGAAACATGATTAACTAGGTCTGTTCTTGTATTCTCTAACGTGGCACATATTTCGACACTTTTGAAGAAGGAGTCACCCTGAGACAATTTTTTAATTTTGGTAATGAAAATGACAGTCAATAGTCACTCACCACGCACACACCCAAGTAGATGAGAACATGATAGAAAATCAAGGCCGTTATAGTGGATGGCAGGAGTTTGACAGAGCACTTGATCGTTCAAATACCTTGTCAAAGGAAGGCATCGACACATCACTCTCCACATAACAAGACCTCGCTGATAACCGTACCCCCATGGAAAATACAATCGGTTATGATGCGACCAAATACAATTGGTTTCTATTCATGGAAGGGCAGCATACGAAAGGACATTTAATAGAAAATAGATAGTTTCCTAAATACTAGGGGTAGTAGCTAGAGAGCAGGGAAGACCAAGCGACGCCCTAGCCTATATATATTTTTCTTTCAATGTAAGCCAGGTTGGTTGGCAAACTAGTGTATACATTGACTATTGAATGTAGTTTGAGCTCAATCGAAATTTAATGCAAAAGTCCTGAAGATTTGATGAAAATATTCTAATTGTAGAAGTTGGATGTATTGTTTCCTTTCTTTGCATACGTACTTCCTGTATTCTTTATTCATATCTATTTCTGTCTGAATAGGAACGTAATTTTGAACCTGGGATTCGCTGTGTAGAGCCTTGGGATTCACGCCATTTAGACAAACTATATTTCCTCTAAGTTAACTCCAAATTCATCCTCAGCAGTGCTCCGAGTTGATTCATGTGTTTTTCCCCTCGCCACACACAACGATTTTAAACATAAAACTGTTTCTTACTTAGCCTTTATCCTCTCAAGTTTAGTTACCGAGTCATTTGTTTCTATCGTTTTCTTAAATCGAATCCATAGCCTGAGGTCTTACTCTCTTTCACCAATAGAACAAGAAATTATTGTTCAAAGGTGTTAAATCTAGCTGACAGTTTAAAGCCATATCCTATACTGAGGCTATGTCTCTTGAGAGAGCCCTTTCTAGGTCTGAAAGGCTAGTTTCAGGTCTCAAAGTTGGTTTGTAGGTTGTCTTTGTCATTCGTTTCTTAGCCGAACAAAGTTTACAGAGAGCTAACATCCTGGCGCTGTTGTCGGGGACAAAATTGAATAAATTTTCCCTGGGAGAACGACTAAAGTTATAGTTTTGACCCCTGAGGGTAATAGAGGGACAAGCATCTATATTGGTTGAAAACTTTACCCTGGCGACTCCAGTCAAAAGACCAGTAGCACAAAGTAGCATGATTCAGGAACCCTGGCTCCAAAGACGATCTATACTAGAGCAAATCCTGACCCAAACCTTATAGAGCTTGTGTGTGATCCTGAGAAGCTTCTGCTCAGGACTAGGGACCAAGCACCAAACCCATTCTATTACCTAGACAAAAGGTTGTACTTGCCCAAAGACAATGTGCAAAGCATTGTCGACCATGATTTTGATGCCTTGTTTGAGAAAACCCTGTTCAAGTCCAAGTTAGAAACCGATTTGGACGATATAGTTTTCGACCAGAAGAGGTTTCAAGCTCTGATACCAAAGAACATCCCCCAAAACCCTAACCCCCCTAGAGCTATGGCCGCCAAATTATCCCCCCTCGTTCTACCAACCCAACTGCATGATTTGCCCCAGAATTACAGCCAGAGGATCAAGCTCTACGATGCTGAAGGGGACGTTTCAACCCAAAAGCATCTGGATTAGTTCAATGATTTCGTCGACCTATAGGAGGTAGACTATGCGGACGCGAAAATGAGGTTGTTTGAAACATCTTTCATTACTAGATGGGGAAGCAAGAAGAATCCTTTGCAGCTATTGACGCAGTACAATATCATGAAGAGGGTGTTGGAGGAGACGATGCAAGAATTCTTAGCCCGTTTCATGAGGGTTTATAACTCAATTCCCACAGAAGTCCAACCACCTCTCGGGGCCATGCAACTGCGATACGCTGATTCCTTTGACAATGATTTCGCCTTGTTGTTGAGAGAAAGAAGACCATCAAATATAGACACCAGGATGAGCGACGCAATCGAAGTTGAGGTAAACCTGATGGCATCGGGGAAGATCAAATAGAGATTCAATAGAGGCGATAAGAAAACCCAAGGGGACGCATGACCATCGACATCTTAGTCATTGGACGAAAAATTCAACTTGATGATGAAGACGATGGAGAAAATGATGGAAATAATGTCCATGGGAAACAAACCCATTGCCCCGGAACAACATGACCGCCAGCCCAGGAATCAAAATTTTAGGAGAGGCCCGGTCCCGTAGATCAAGCAGAGAGAACAAAGAGACCAGGGTGACCAACCAATAAGGCCCCCGTTCCAAAATAATTACGCGGATATATATTTTGATCAAATGGTCGAAGATCAAATGCACTGCTGCGATGACAAAGACACATGCGTGTTTTTGACAAAGAGGGAACACAATTGATATTGTTGATTAAGGTTGGTTGTCATTAATGTCAACCCTTGAAGAAAGCCTCGTAGCACAAAGTCTTGGGTAATGGACCCAATATTGTTTGATGTAAATATGACTCATTATTTTTTTGTCATGGTTGATAAGAAGTAAATATGGATGAACTCCAAAGTGGTCCCCTTATGGTGAAAGCCCTCACGAGAAGACGCTTTGTGGAGTAAGAGAACCCATGCTTAATTATGGAATAATGAGATGAAGGAAAGTGATTTTTTTAGGGAAAATATCCTATATGGATAGTGCTTGTCATTTCATTTCTGGTGGTATGTGGAACGTCGCAAAATTCCTCATGGTTAGAGAGTTATGGCCATGAGAAGTTGGAGACCCCAAGTTTGGGTAATGGACCCAAGTTTGTTTGATGGGTAATGGTATGAGTTATGATATATTTTCAAATAATACTATTCTATATGGATAGTACATGTCATGCCATTTCT